>CM076147.1:13147500-13152500 GCA_038025085.1 Tetragonia tetragonoides | reverse complement strand
TCCTTGAACTTATCTAAACCCCCAGCTTATAAATTTTCTATAAGGACATACTCCGTGGAAACCAATAACGTTCACGAAAATCCCGGGTCCTTACAGTGGCGACTTCACTGGGGATTTATTTAAGAGGGTGAGACTCGAAAGTCAAGTTTGCTTAATTGTTTAATAACATGTTCCATATTTTTGCATCATTTGCATGTGCTTTGGCACATCCTTTTGACCCTTATCGATACTCGAGGAAGTTTGTGTCGCAACTCGTAGACAACCTGTATATCTAAAGGAATATACAGTTGTCCTATCATGCAAATCGACGCTTCCACACCCATGACTCATCAAACCTTGTTGATGAAAAGAATTACAATTGATGTATCGACTATCCGCCGAATGGAAATTGTAATTTGTCGTGGTAACCTCACAGGCGCCAAAAGCCTCTAGCCTACATTTATGCATCCGCTTGCTTGTTGCGCATGTGTCGTTGTAATGTCCGTCTGATCACATGTTTGCATGTAATTACGTCGTTGTAATGCTTGCCTGAATACATGAATATCGTGATTATGTGCCAACATGTACTTACATGTTAGGAGCCTTTTCTTTTATTTTTAGCTAGTTCCTAATGCCCGAAGATGGTGCGAGAATTCAATTTCAATGAACACCCATCATTCTCCCAATGATATATTCTAAAAGTCATGAAAAATTTTCTAGGATCTTTTAGCAAAAAAAGAGTCAGTCTCCAAATTACCCCTCTCCCTTTTTCTATTTCTTTATTTTTCTTTTTCTTTTGATGTAATTCAGATTCGGTAAAAAAAAAAGGAAAAGTCAAAAAAAAAAAAAAATCGACAAAATAAAAAAAATGGGACCGAGATTCTTTTATTTTATTTTATCCCATTTTCGTTTTTCTTTGAGTCTAGAAAAATAAAAAATAGGATAGTCAGTCTTTTTCTATTTTTATTATTTTCGTTCATTGACTTTATTTTCCTTTGACATTAGGGAAATATTCGGGCATTTAGGCTTAAGGACTTTTTTTTTCTAGGACAATGTGTTTTTCTATATGTGGGTCAACTTTTTTCTTAGATGAGAGTCTGATGGTCTTTTTGATTCTAAATGGTCATCTACTCGTTCAGATCATGCCAGGGTCCAACAAGCGTTCCTCAACTAAAGATACACAAGAGGGATCTCTCCCCAGGCCAAGATCGGAAATGAGCCAGAATGCCAAGAAAGTCAGGACTCATTTTGTGACAACTGCACATCCGGCCCGCGAAGCTTCAAAAGAATCGGTAGTGGATACTCAAGATGAATCCCTTGACTTAGGGGAACAATTGGACCAATCGCTACGAGAGGCTAATATTCAAGTGGGCCTTGATCCTGATGAAATCCCTAGACTCGTTGAGTACAGAAGCACGAACAAGCCAATCCAAGCCCGTGTTGAAGCGCAAGACGATATTGACTACCTATCTCAGTACACAGTCGTCTATCACTCAGAGATCAAGAGGCTGCAAAAGACGATTGCTGGGTTAGAACAAAGAATTAAGGCTCTAGAAGGGGATAAGATCATTCTTAACCAGGGCCAACCCCGTTGGCCTCAAGAACACATTTTCCACCAAATGAGGGCATATGGCTACATGCATTCGGTGGGACCAACCTATGAACTTCTTCAAGAAAATGGAAACCCAAGTGTTTATTGTTAGTACTGTCGAGCCTGCGGACATCACACCAATGACTGCAGGAATCTGAGGGACAAAATCCAAGCCTTCATTGATGAAGGGACCATGTGGCCCGCGCATCATTGGTTATCCAAGGAAAGATCGAGCATTCCTACCAAGGAATTCACTCCATTAACGGTACCTATTCACGATGTCATGACGGCTCTACTTCGTCGCGGAGATCTGCAGTTCTTAGAAAGAGTTTGGCCGGAAGAGGAAGATTATTACCTCTATTGCGGATATCATAGGTGCTTTGGTCATCTCACCGAGCAATGTTACCATTTGAAGTATGACATCTAATCCGTCATTAATTCTGGATCCGTTTCTCCTCCAAAATCTCACATATTCAAGATCACAATACGAAAGTATGAACCGCAGCCTGAAGTCAACGTGCTCGAAATAGATCAAGCACCATTCATACCACACTCGAACCCTCATATTAATGGTTTCATCAAAACGCAAGGGTACATACCCGGTATGGGTCTAGGAGAAATGGACAAGGACCCACCACCTTAAAGTTCGAAGCCAAAAAAAAAAAACTCCTTTTGACTCGGGTACAAACCTAGTGAAAGAAATTCATGACCAGGCTCTGAAACAAAGGAAACAGTTTAAGGGAAAACAAGTCATACCTCCTTATAGCCCCACACTAAATTGTCAGTTCATCACAGAAGGGGACTATTGCCCATACTACGGTTTCCCTGAGCCGTACTATGACAAAGAAGCCAAGGTCACGCATCCGGGTTTTGAAATCTTCCAAGACTGCACTAAATTGGATGAGGAGGCACCCCACCCCTCAGAACCAGCAGGTCAAGACTGGACCAAAGCACCAGGTAACCAGCTGCTGGGTCTGTTATTCGGCCAAGAAACCATACTCCTTCCTCTCCCACGCAAGCTGGGTGGGGGAGACGCGATGCGTGACGCCCATGCAGACGTGCCCTCGCCCTGACGGCTTCGGGCGCAACTTGCGTACAAAGACTCGATGGTTCACGGGATTCTGCAATTCACACCAAGTATGTACAGGTGTCGCGCCCAATGCCGGCGAACCGGACGCTGGAGGGCACTCTATGTGTTCATGTTCCTTGGCGCTTTCCGCGCCAGGGTTCGTTGTTGCGCCGGGCGGCACCCACGAGGAGCGCCCCCCGACTAGGGGAGGGGTTGTTAGCCCTTGGGCCTTCAGCGCCCCTCCCGGAGTGATAAACGTGTTCACGGGTCGTTCTGTTGGGCAGGTTTCGACAATGATCCTTCCCCAAGTTCACCTACGGAAACCTTGTTACGACTTCTCCTTCCTCTAAATGATAAGGTTCAATGGACTTCTTGCGACGTTGCTGGCGGCGAACCGCCCACGTCGCCGCAATCGGAACATTTCACTGGACCATTCAATCGGTAGAAGCGACGGGCGGTGTGTACAAAGGGCAGGGACGTAGTCAACGCGAGCTGATGACTCGCGCTTACTACGAATTCCTTGTTGAAGACCAACAATTGCAATGATCAATCCCCATCACCATGAAATTTCAAAGATTACTCGGGCCTGTCGGCCAAGGCTATAGACTCGTTGAATACATTAATGTAGCCCGCGTGCAGCCCAGAACATCTAAGGGCATCACAGATCTGTTATTGCCTCAAACTTCCGTGGCCTGGAAGGCCATAGTCCCTCTATGAAGCTAGCTGCGAAGATATGAATCCGCATAGCTAGTTAGCAGGCTGAGGTCTCCTTCGTTAACAGAATTAACCAGACAAATCGCTCCACCAACTAAGAACGACCATGCACCACCACCCATAGAATCAAGAAAGAGCTCTCAGTCTGTCAATCCTTACTATGTCTGGACCTGGTACGTTTCCCCGTGTTGAGTCAAATTAAGCCGTAGGCTCCACTCCTGGTGGTGCCCTTCCGTCAATTCCTTTAAGTTTCAGCCTTGCGACCATACTCCCCCCGGAACCCAAAAACTTTGATTTCTCATAAGGTGTCGGCGGCGTCCTAAAAGTAACATCCGCCGATCCCTGGTCTGCATCGTTTATGGTTGAACTAGGACGATATCTAATCGTCTTCGAGCCCCCAACTTTCGTTCTTGATTAATGAAACATCCTTGGTAAATGCTTTCGCAGTTGTTCGTCTTTCATAAATAAAAGAATTTGACCTTTGACTATGAAATACGAATGTCCCCGACTGTCCCTGTTAATCATTACTCCGATCCCGAAGGCCAACACAATAGGACCGAAATCCTATGATGTTATCCCATGCTAATGTATCCAGAGCGTAGGCCTGCTTTGAGCACTTTAATTTCTTCAAAGTAACAGCGCCGGTGGCACGACCCGGCCAGTTAAGGCCAGGAGCGCATCACCAGCAGAAGGACCAGGACGACCGGTGCACACCGCTAGGCGGACCGGTCGGCCCACCCCAAGGATTGGAGCTGGAATTACCGCGGCCGCTGGCACCAGACTTGCTCTCCAATGGATCCTCGTGAAGGGATTTAGATTGTACTAAATCCAATTACCAGACTCAAAGAGCCCTATTTTGTTATTTATTGTCAATACCTCCCCGTGTCAGTATTGGGTAATTTGCGCGCCTGCTGCCTTCCTTGGATGTGGTAGCCATTTCTCAGGCTCCCTCTCCGAAATTGAACCCTATTTCTCCGTCACCCGTCACCACCATGGTAGGCCACTATCCTACCATCGAAAGCTGATATGGCGGAAATTTCAATGATGCGTCGCCGGTGCAAAGGCCGTGCGATCCGTCGAGTTATCATGAATCATCAAAGCAACGGGCAAAGCCCGCGTCGACCTTTTATCAAATAAATGCATCTGTTCCATAAATCGGGGTTTGTTTGACGCTTTAGCTCTAGAATTACTACGGTTATCCGAGTAGCAGGTATCATCAAACAAAATATAACTGACTTAATGAGCCATTCGCAGTTTCACAGTCTGAATTAGTTCATACTTACACATACATGGCTTAATCTTTGAGACAAGCATATGACTACTGGCAGGATCAACCAGGTAGCACCATCAATCGAAGTCGGACGCGTATGAGCCTTTCCGAGTGATCGGGAGGTCAACTCGCGCTCGACCGTCATTCGTGCTCAGCGAAGAACGCTAGATTGGACAGCTAAGGCCTTTCGGACCCCTGCCCGCTCAGTGGTCCGCATCCCAGAGAACAGCTAGAGCACGAAGCCCATGCCACAGCCGCACCGAAGGCTTTTCGTGGGTGGACGACGTGCTCAGCTTGAGTGGTCCATGCGGCACCCTTGGGAGGATGCCGGACGAAGATCTCATCTTTTCAGGGTCACGATTACCTTCCATAGGCAT
>CM076147.1:13127500-13142500 GCA_038025085.1 Tetragonia tetragonoides | reverse complement strand
GAACTGAAAGGAGGGAACATGCAAAGTGCTTAATTTTCATACTGGGGTTCTGGACCACAGGTATGCGTTAATGGACCAACCAAGACCACCATTGCATTCCTGATACCTTTAAGTACTTAGGGACTTCTTGGGGCCCGGTGTCACGCGCCAAGGGGTCTAACAGTAGGCCACTATCCTACCATCGAAAGTTGATAGGGCAGAAAATTGAATGATGCATCGCTAGTGCAAAGGTCGTGCGATCCGTCAAGTTATCATGAACCATCAGAGCAACGGGCAAAGGCCGCGTCGACCTTTTATCTAATAAATGCATCCCTTCAATAAGTCGGGGTTTGTTGCACGTATTAGCTCTAGAATTACTACGGTTATCCAAGTAGCAGGTACCATCAATCAAACTATAACTGATTTAATAAGCCATTCGAAGTTTCAAAGTCTGAATTAGTTCATACTTACACATGCATGGCTTAATCTTTGAGACAAGCATATGACTAATGGCAGGATCAACCAGGTAGCACCATCAATCGACGCCGGATGAGTATGAGCTGTTTCGAGTGATCGGGAGGTCAACTCGTGCTCGACCGTCGTTCGTGCTGAGCGAAGAACGCTAGATTGGACAGCTAAGGCCTTTCGGACCCCTGCCCGCTCAGTGTTCCGCATCCCAGAGAAGAGCTAGAGCACGCAGGCCATGCCATAGCCGCACCGATGGTTCAACGTGAGTGGATGACGTGCTCAGCTTGAGTGGTACACCCGACACCCTTGGGAGGATGCCGGACGAAGATCTCATCTTTTCAGGGTCACGATTACCATCCATAGGCATCAAACACAAGAAACCTTGCTTCGCCAAGGCAATTCGCTCTTGGAGCAATCGATGAAAAGGTCTATGGGTGTGCAGTTGACTGCACGAGCAGGAACCCCGCCAATCCAAACAGACTGAGTGTGACTCACACTCCTTCACAATTAGTGCGCCAAAATACCGTCGATGTACCCAGGAAACTACATAGTAGCCCCATGGATGTTCGAGGGAGACCCCAACGAGCACAATGCTCGGCGTGAAAATCTCGATGAAGGGACGTTCGATACGCACTCGCCGGCTAGACGGCTCATCCCGAAGGAGATCACATCCATACGACGTTTATACCCACACGCCGGCTAGACAGCTCAATCCCGAAGGAGATCACATCCATCTGACATCGGCTGGATGGCTCATCCCGAAGGGGATCACATCTTTCCGACGTCGTCTGAATAGCTCGATCCCGAAGGAGATCACATCCATCCGACGTTTATACCCGCAAGCCGTCTAGATAGCTCATCCCGAAGGAGATCACATCCATCCGACGTTTGTACCCGCAAGCCGGCTAGATAGCTTATCCCGAAGGAGATCACATCCATTCGACGTTTATACCCGCAATCCGGCTAGATAGCTCATCACGAAGGAGATCACATCCATCCAACGTCTATACCCGCTAGCCGGCTAGATAGCTCATCCCGAAGGAGATCACATCCATCCGACGTTTATACTTGCAAGCCGGCTAGATAGTTCATCCCGAAGGAGATCACATCCATCCAAGTCATCTGGATGGCTCATCTCAAAGGAGATCACATCTGTCCGACGTCGTCTGCATAGCTCCATCCCGAAGGAGATCACATCCGTCCAACATTTATACCCACATCGTAACCGTAAGCCATCGTCGACCTCGACAGCGCCCGAGTTGGACGCGACACGTAGGCGCTTCATGTCGCGTCACGTCACTTCCGTCTCCAGCGCCGCCTCCGTTTCCGGCATAGGGGGCCGGTGCTTGAGCCGAGGTGTCGTGAGTGTCCGGGTATGATGGCGCACGACTTGACACTACTCGGCGCCTGGTAGGCGCTTCATGTCGCGTCGCTTGCCTTCCTTCGCCCACAAGAAC
Organism: Tetragonia tetragonoides; assembly: GCA_038025085.1. Taxonomy (NCBI): domain Eukaryota; kingdom Viridiplantae; phylum Streptophyta; class Magnoliopsida; order Caryophyllales; family Aizoaceae; genus Tetragonia; species Tetragonia tetragonoides. The sequence continues at coordinate 13,140,596 of CM076147.1, read as the reverse complement.
TCTCTCAAGCAACGACCCCCTAAAGAGTCGTATTAGATTTAGTGGTTCTGAGAGGAGGAGACATGCACAGTGCAAAACTTTCATACTGGGGTTTCTGAGAGTTTGGATAACTATTTTCCAAAAGTTCCACCTCAAACTTTTTAAGTATATTATTAAGTTACGGAAAAATATTTTTTTTTTATGTTTTCACACAAGGTAGCTATTTAATTTATTTTTTAATTGAAAAATAGGAAATAAATAGAAATAATATTACAAAAGTTACAAATCACTTCAAAAAGATTGGGAAATATTTTTGAGACCTCACTTTAATTTTAGAAATAATTTTGAGACCTCACTCCTCACTCTTGGAGGTAGGAAATTCCGCCCCTCACCCATGCTTTTGGTGTTCCGGTCCTTACATTGGCATCCCGTAAAAACTCAATTACAAGCCTATCATGGACAAGATAACCAACCCCGGGGGATTCCCATATCCCTTATGGATGTCCCGTGTGATATGGTGTGAAAATATACACCTACGGTCCGGAGCCTCTCGGAAAGCAAAAAAACGTGGATTATATCCTTTGATTTTCGGCTTCCCGTGGCCCAGGTGTTATTTTTACCCAAACATCTCCTAGGGGTCTATCATGACCCTAAAGGACCGTAGGCGCTCCGGGAGGGTCATCCTTATCCCCGAACTTCGAAATCACCCATGACGCCAGTATTTCGACCCTTACATTGGCATCGCGTAAAACCGCCCTTACAAGTCTATCAGGGACCCAATAACCGACCCTAGGGGCCTCCCATGTCCCCCTAGCAGTGTCCCGTGCGATATGGGGCAAAAATACTAACGTCGAAAAGTTTACGTACGGAGGCCCAGAACACGTCCCCTAGAGCATTCCCGGGGCCCGGTAGCCGTTTTCGCCTGAAATTTTTACGGGGGCTCTATTATGGCCCTAGGAGGCCTCGGTGCCCCGGGAGGTTCACCTTCAACTCTGAACCCCGATATCACACATGTCGCCCGTTTTCGAGCCCTAATATTGGCATCATGTAAAACCGCCCTTACAAGACTATCAGAGACCCAATAACCGACCCTAGGGGTCTCCCGTGCGATATGAGGCGAAAATATTAACGTCGAAAAGTTTGCGTCTGAAGGCTAGAGCATTCCCGGGGCCCGGATGCCGTTTTCGCCCAAAATTCGGTCAGGGCTGTATTATGGCCCTAGGGGACCCCCCAGTTCCCCGGGAGGCTCAACTTGATTCCCGAACTCAGATATCACACATGTTGCCCGTTTTCGGGCCTTAACAATGACATCGCGTAAAACCGCCCTTACAAGCCTATCAGGGAACCAATAACTGACCCTAGGGGCCGCCCATGTCCCCTAGGGCTCTCCCGTGCGATATGGGGCGAAAATATTAACGTCCAAAAGTTTGCATCCAGAGGCCCAAAACACGTCCCCTGGAGCATTCTCGGGACCCGGTTGCCGTTTTCGCCCCAAAGTTTTTCGGGGGCTCTATGATGGCCCTAGGTGACCCCCGGTGCCCCGGGAGGTTCACCTTGATTCCTGAACTCCTATATCACCCATGTCGCCCGTTTTCGGGCCCTAATATTGACATCGCGTAAAACCGACCTTACAAGCCTATCAGGGACCCAGTAACCGACCCTGGGGGCCTCCCATGTCCCCTATGGGTCTCCCGTGCGATATGGGGCAAAAAATATTAACGTCGAAAAGTTTGCGTCCCGAGCCCCAGAACACGTCCCCTAGAGCATTCCCGGGGCATGGAAGCCATTTTCGCCCGAAATTTTTTCGGGGGCTCTATTATGGCCGTAGGGGACCCCCGGTGCCCCAGGAGGTTCACCTTCAACCCCAAACCCGGATATCATACATGTCGCCTGTTTTCGGGCCCCAACATTGGCATCGCGTAAAATCGCCCTTACAAGCCTATCAGGGACCCAATAACCGACCATAGGGGCCTCCCATGTCCATAAGGGTCTCCCGTGCGATATGGGGAGAAAATATTAACGTCGAAAAGTTTGCGTCCAGAGGCCCAAAACACGTCCAGTAGAGCATTCCCGGGGCCCGGTTGCCGTTTTCGCCCGAAATTTTGTTTGGGGCTCTATTATGGCTCTAGGGGACCCCCGGTGCCCCGGGAGGGTCAACTTTATTCCCGAACTCAGATATCACACATGTTGCCCGTTTTCGGCCCTAACATTGGCATCGCATAAAACCGCCCTTACAAGCTTATCTGGGACCCAATAACCGACGCTGGGGGCCTCCCATGTCCCTATGGGTCTCCCGTGCGATATGGGGCGAAAATATTAACGTCGAAAAGTTTGCGTCCAGAGGCCCAAAACACGTCCCGCAGAGCATTCCCAGGGCCAGGTTGCGGTTTTTGCTGGAAATTTTGTCGGGGGCTCTATTATGGCCCTAGGGGACCCCTGGTGCCCGAGAGGTTCACCTTTATTCCCGAACTCAGATATCACCAATGTCGCCCGTTTTCGGGCCCTAACATTGGCATCCATCAACAGCGCTCTCAACTTTCTCTCTCTAAAATGCTCTCTCCTCTCTCCTCAACAGCGCTCGTTAACCATTAACAGCCCTGAGTTCAATGGGGAAGAAAGAGAAATCAAAGCGAGGGAATGGTAACGACGATGAGGATGCGGGGAAATCGACAGCACCAGCGTGCCCAACGAAAAATGTGACACAACGAAAACGCTCAAGCAAATTCCATGAAAACCTAGATCGAGTTATGAGAAATCTCACGGATGAATTGGAGGACCCAGATATCATGACACCTGATGCACAGACTGAAACTATGCAACAAATGGAATTAGCGAAAGAAAAAATCAATTCTTGGATGTCGAAGATGAAGGAAAGGGCTAACAACCAAGGTTCGGATGAGGAAGAGGCTGAAATTGCAGAAAAAGGCAAACAACAGCAATTTGCAGATACAGGTAAAACATCTGCTTGGGAAAAATTCGACATAACTAAGCTTAAAAATGCTGGATTTAAACTGGATTTTATAGCACCTGTTATGGTCGAAGGAAAACCTGTAGGAGAAATTAATTTCAAGGACATAGAATCTGAAATTAATTACTGGAACCAATCTGTTGTTTGCTATGTCATGGGATCAAGGCCACCTATTAATGTGCTTAGTGGTTTTCTTAGAAGAATTTGGTCGAAGAGGGGCATGAATAAAATAGCACAGATGAAAAATGGGCTAGTAATTGTTAGATTTGATTCAATGGAACAGAGAGATGCTGTGCTAGAGGAAGGGGTTTATCACTTTGATAATAAACCCATGATTGTGAGACCTTGGGCTGAGAATATAGATTATGTACATGAGGAACTCACATTTGTTCCCATTTGGGTTAAATTCCCTGGTTTGAATGTCAAGTATTGAAATGCAATGGGGCTGAGCAAAATTGCAAGCCTTGTAGGTAGACCAATGATGGCTGACAGGAACACTGAACTGAAAATAGGAATTCAGTATGCCAGGGTACTGATTGAAGTGGAAATAGGGGGAGATTACCCTGATAAGGTGCACTACAAGAATGAAAGAGGGAATATAGTGGAGCAAGAAGTTGAGTATGACTGGAAACCTGTACTATGCAACTATTGCAAACAACATGGACATAGTGAGACTGAATGCAGGAAAAAGACAGTAACACAGGAACCTGAGACTCAATCAGGGCCTAAGCAGCAACTACCTGTACAGTAACCTAAGGCAAGAGAGCAATGGCAGAATGCAGGGAGAGGCAGAGGCAGAATGGGCGATGCAGGGAGAGGGATGAGGGCTGGGAGAGGATACTACAGACAAATCCAACAGACAAACAATGCTACAACTCAGTTACAGAATCCCTTTGATATACTGCAAAATACAGATGGGGAACAGGAGGGGAAGCAGACACAAGGTCCAGAAACAGTGCCAGGCACACAAGATGATCAGACACAAGAGAAAGTGCCAATACATGGTAAGTCTCCTATCTTGACTAGTAGTCATGGATAGGTTGCTTATATGGAATGTTAGAGGCCTGAATGGCCCAAATAAGCAGAGGGATGTGGCCCTCTATTGTAAAAAAAATAAATGTGGTTTGGTGGCTTTTCTTGAAACAAAAATTAGATTAGTTAATTTGGAAAAATGCAAAAAAAGCTTCATGACAGAGTGGGAATCCTTTAGTAATCATAATGAACATAGACATGGCAGAATTTGGATTAGATGGTTACCTGAATATTTTCATGTTGAAATTATCTTCTCCTCTGTGCAAATGGTCATATGTAAAGTGAGAAATATGGAGAGGAAAAAGGATTTTGTGGTGAGTTTTGTATATGGAATGAATGAAAAAGAAGATAGGAAGCCACTGTGGAAGGATATTAATGATTTTGCTACTGTCTGCAACAAACCATGGATTGTTGGGGGAGACTTCAACAATGTCCTGCTACCTGGGAACAGACAAGGTGGCCTGCCAGTCACTCTTGCTGAAATACAGGATTTTAAAGCCTGTATTGATAGCAGTTTCCTCACTGAAATGAGGTGGTCTGGGTGCCAATTTACCTGGAATAATAGGCATGAGGGGGGGGGGGGGAAGAGTATACTCTAAGATAGACTGGGCCTTTGTAAACAGCTTGTGGGTACAGGAGTTTGACCAGTGCACTCTACAGTTCATGCCAGAGGATGTATCTGATCATACCCCTATCTGCATTACTCTTCACAAAAACCTAACTATAAATAAATCCCCCTTTAAATTCTTCAATATGTGGTGCCTCCACTCTGAATTCCTAGCCTTGGTGCAGGAAGCATGGAATTGTAGAACAAAAGGTACAAAAATGTTTAGGGTTTACCAAAAATTGAAAAGTGTAAAACATGCCCTGAAAAAGCTTAACAGAACTGAATTCAGTGACATCTTAGCCCAGGCTGATATTGCTAGATCAGTAATGAATCAAGCCCAATCAGAAGCAAACAAAGAGCCACTGAATGAGATATTGCAGAAGGGAGAAATCAAGGCTAGGAGTAGGTTCAATGAACTGAACATGGCAGCTGAGATTTTCTTACAACAAAAAAGTAAGGCTAGATGGGTGCAATTGGGAGATGGAAATAATCAGTTTTTCCATGCAATTATGAAACAGAGAAGGCAACAAAACAACCTACACTCCATAAAGACACAAGAGGGCATCGTACTGGAGGACAAAGACCTGATTATTGAAGAATTTGTGGGGTTTTACAGGAGTATGTTGGGGGTATCAGGCTCTAGAGATACTACAGCAGAGGAGAGCTTCTTTTCAGCAGGAAATAAACTTAATATGCAACAACAACTGACCATCATTGCACCTGTGACTGCTGAAGAAGTACAGAGAGCTATGTTTGACATTGACAGCAATAAAAGCCCAGGCCCTGATGGCTTTGGATCAGGTTTTTTCAAAGAAACATGGAGCATTGTGGGGGAAGAAGTGACCAGTGCAATTATAGACTTTTTTGAGTCCTCTAAAATGCTTAAAGAAGTAAATGCAACTAACCTTTGTCTTGTGCAGAAGATAGAAAACCCAGAAAAGGCTTCTGATTTCAGACCTATAGCATGCTGCAACACCATATACAAATGCATCTCCAAGATCCTCTGTGGGAGATTGGCAACAGTGCTACCTGATCTCATCTCTGTAAACCAGGGTGCTTTTGTGGCACAGAGGTCAATTGTACACAACATCATGATATGTCAGGACCTAATCAAGCACTACAACAGGAAGCAATCCTCACCTAGATGCTTGATGAAGATAGACCTTAGGAAAGCATATGACACAATCCACTGGAGATTTGTCAAAGAGATGCTGCAAGGGTATGGGTTCCCAGTCAAGTTCATGGGCTGGATACTTGAATGTATACAAACTGCAAGCTTCAGCATCAACATAAATGGAGGGAAGCATGGTTACTTTCTTGCTAAACGAGGCATCAGGCAGGGAGACCTAGTATCTCCATTGATTTTTGTGCTGGTCATGGAATATCTCTCAAGAATTCTGAAAATAGCATGCATGGAAAAAAGCTTCAGTTGGCACCCAATGTGCAAGGAACTTGCACTGAGTCACTTGTGCTTTGCTGATGACTTGATGTGTTTCTGCAAAGCATCCCCTGAATCTGTAAGTATAATGATGAATTGCATTAACTACTTTGCACAAGCTACTGGCCTGTATGCTAACAAGGAGAAATCCAACTTATACATAGCTGGTGTGAATGAGGAAAGTAAAAAAGAACTGTTAGCAATATCTGGGTTCAAGGAGGGCATACTACCTATGAAGTATTTAGGAGTCCCACTTTCCCCATCAAAATGGAGTAAAATTGACTGTGAGTGCTTGGTTGATAAAATGACAAGAAAATTGCAGATCTGGGCTTCTAGGAATCTCTCATATGCAGGAAGAGCTCAACTCATAAATTCTGTGCTGTTTTCTATACATGTGTACTGGTCTAGCATATTTATACTGCCTGCAGGGGTACTTAAAAGGATACAACAAAAATGCAGAGATTTCTTATGGGGGTCCACTGATCAGAAGCAGAAAACCAGTCTGGTGGCTTGGGATATGGTTTGCAGACCTAGGAAAAATGGAGGCATAAACATAAAAAACTGCAAAAGGTTTAATATTGCCCTAAATGGGAAACATATCTGGGATTTAGCCACAAAAAAAGATACCTTGTGGGTAAAATGGATTAATGGAATATATCTGAAAGGTACCAACTTCTGGAACTATGCACCAGTCTGGGGTGCCAGTTGGTACTGGAATAAACTCAGCAAAACCAAGAGATATTTCCAGGAGCATTATATAGTTAGAGGGGTCTGGAAGGGAGATGCTGGTGGATGCTATACAGCTGCAAGGGGATACAGTACTCTGATGGGAGTTATGCCAAAGTATAGACATGCAATTCTGATTTGGGGAAGGGTAACCATGCAAAGACACAGTTTCTGCTTATGGCTAGCTCAGCAGGGAAGACTACTAACTAAGGAGAGATTGCTGAAAATGCGTTTTTTGAATGGTGATGCTGTTTGCAATCTGTGTAAAGCAAAGCCAGAAGACCATAATCACCTTTTCTTCAGCTGCAGTGTGGCAACAGGTGTATTAGATCAGCTGAGATGCTGGTTGCAGATTACACCAAGAGTAAACACAATTCAAGGCATGCTGAACTGGATAACCAGGCAGAAATGTTCAATTTTCAGGAAAGAAGTGTATGCAGCAGGGCTTGCAGCAGCTGTATACTGGGTATGGAGAGGCAGGAATATCAAGCACTTTGTGGGAAGCAGTCTATCTATATCACAGACCATGCAGCAGATACAGCAAACAGTGAGGATCAGAATACAGCAATGCAGCAGGCTGAGAAAGATTAACAGCAGGGATAAAAAATGGTTAGAGAGATTTTAACTGATTTGTTTACCACAGCAGACCCAGCAGAAAGGCAGGACCAGACTCTAATAGAGGTTTTAGCAGGAAAAACAGAAGATATGCAGGGCTCCAGCACCTGTACAGGGATCTAGACAGTAGATTGATGTAGATCAGCTTGATGGGCACAGCAGGCAGTTGAAGCAAGAAAGAAGGAGGAATGAATCAGCTTCTGGAAGTTTTTGTTGTAATATTTTAAGATATTTATGTTTTTGTATTTTGCTGTAAGTCAGAAATAATTTTTGCAATTTGTAATGTTTACAGAGATGGTGAGAAACAATTTTTGCAATTTGTAATGTTTACAGAGAGGGTGAACCACTGCCTGTAGTGAGTTGCACCAGATTGAAGGGTTGTAAGGTAGTAGAGGGATGTAGCAAAAAGGTACCCTACCTAGTAGGTGGCCTTGGATCTGCATTGCCTAAGGACTGTAATCTTGTTACATTACAGAGAGCAATAATACAATTTCTGACTTGCACCAAAAAAAAACATTGGCATCCCGCAAATGGTTTAATATAACCCTAAATGGGAAGCACATATGGGACTTAGCCACAAAAAAAGACACATTGTGGGTGAAATGGATTAATGGAGTGTATTTGGAAGGAAGCAACTGGGGAGCCAGCTGGTACTGGACAAAGCTCAACAAGATCAAAAGCCACTTCCAGGAACACTATTCAACCAGAGGAGTGTGGAGGGAAACTCAAAATGAAATATACTCTGTTGCTAGTGGATACAAAGTCTTGATGGGGAATCTGCCAAAATACAGACATTCTGACCTGATATGGGGAAGGATAACTGTACCTAGGCACAGCTTCTATTTATGGTTGGCCCAAATGGGAAGACTACTGACCAAGGATAGGCTGCAGAAAATAGGTTTCCTTAATGGAGACACCATATGCTACCTGTGCAAAAAGGAGACAGAGAGTCATAGCCATTTGTTTTTCAGCTGTAATGTTTCAACAGAGACACTGAACCAGGTAAAGACATGGCTACAAATTTCTGCAAGAGCTAACACAACCCAGGGAATGCTAAACTAGATTAGCAGACAGAAATGCTCGAGGTTCAGAAAAGAAGTGTATGCAGCAGCTGTGTACTGGATTTGGAGAATCAGGAACATGATGTGCTTTGAGAGGAGTAGACTGTCAATGTCACAGGTTATGCAGAAGATACAGCTAACAACCAGAGTAAGAATCCAACAATGCAGTAGCAACAGGAAGTTAAACAGCAAGGATAAAAGATGGATAAGGCAGCTGTGAAATCTGAATCAGATGCTAGCAGAGAGATAGGAATTGGAAGAAGCACAGAAGAACAGCAATTATGCAGTATAGCAGCTCAACAGAAAATCAGAATCAGAAACATCAGGTGTTCAGCAAAGAATCTAGCAGTCTGCTGCAAGGCATAAAAGCACCAGAGCAGGACTTCAGACAGCAGGTTTCAGCAGGGAATCAGTGGCAGATTTGCTGAAGCTAGACAGAATGAGGAATGAAAAAGTAAGCAGCAGAAAGGAAGCAGCAGCACGTTGCTGTAGATTGGCTTCAGAAGGATCCAGCAGGTTCTCAGTAGCAGGTTTGCTTGAAGCAAGGCAGAACGAAAAATGAATCAGATTCTGGAAGATTTGAAAGGCTAGAAGAAGTTGTAATATATTTAGCTTATTATATCTTTGTATTTTGTTGTAAGTCAGAAATAAATTTTGTAATTTGTTATGTTTACAGAGATGGTGAACCACTGCCTGTAGTGAGTTGCAACTGATTGAAGGTTTGTAAGGTAGTATAGGGATGTAGTAAAAAGGAACCCTACCTAGTAGGTGGCCTTGGATCTGCATTGCCTAAGGACTGTAATCTTGATACATTACAGTGAGCAAAAATACAACTTCTAACTTGCACTCAAAAAAAAAAACATTGGCATCCCGTAAAACCGCCCTTACAAGCCTATTAGAGACCCAATACCCGACCCTAGGGGCCTCCCATGTCCCCTATAGGTGTCCCGTGCGATATGGGGAGAAAATATTAACGTCGAAAAGTTTGCGTCCGGAGGCCCAAAACACGTCCCCTAGAGCATTTCCTGGGCCCGGTTGCCCTTTTTGCCCGAAATTTTGTCGGGGGCTCTATTATGGCCCTAGGGGACCCCCGGTGCCCCGGGAGGCTCACCTTGACTCCCGAACTCAGATATCAACCATGTTGCCCGTTTTCGGGCCCTAACATTGGCATCGTTCAACAACATCATGATATGTCAGGACCTTATTAAGCATTATAACAGGAAACAATCATCTCCCAGGTGCATAATGAAGATAGACATAAGGAAGGCATATGATACAATCCACTGGGGTTTTGTGAAGGAAATGCTGCAAGGGTATGGATTCCCTGGAAAATTCAGTGGGTGGCTACTAGAGTGCATCAAAACAGCAAGTTTTAGTATTAATATAAATGGGGAAACACATGGGAATTTCATTGCAAAGCGGGGCATCAGACAAGGTGACCCCATATCCCCATTAATATTTGTACTGGTTATGGAATATTTGTCAAGAAACCTGAAAATAGCATGCATGGATAAGAGCTTCAGCTGGCACCCCCCCATGTGCAAAGAGCTTGCACTAAGTCATCTATGTTTTGCTGATGACTTAATGTGTTTCTGTAAAGCAGATACTGCATCTGTGAGCACAATGATGAACAGCATAAACCACTTCTCAAAAGCAACAGGATTGTATGCAAACAAGGAAAAATCAAACATCTACTTAGCAGGGGTGGATATGCAAGGAAAAAATGCACTGTTACAACTCTCAGGCTTCAGGGAGGGTACTTTGCCCATGAGATACCTAGGTGTCCCATTATCCCCCTCAAAATGGAGCAAAATAGATTGTGATTGTCTGGTGGACAAAATGACAAAAAGGATGCAGATATGGGCCTCGAGGAACCTTTCATATGCAGGGAGAGTCCAACTAATAAACTCTGTACTATTCTCCATTCATGTATACTGGTCAAGTATCTTCATTTTGCCAACTGGGGTACTAAAAAGTGTGGAGCAAAAATGCAGATTTTTCTTGTGGGGGACAACTGAGCAGAAACATAAGACAAGCTTGGTGGCCTGGGATATGGTGATGCGGGAGCAAGTGAGCAATTTAAAGAAAAAAACCAAGAAACAAGCAAAGGAACAAATACTCTTGAATACATCGTGTTGCTTTTATGGTTATGCACTAATGTGGCTCCTACAAGCATGATTACATGGAGTTTCCATGCAAGGTCAGGATTCAAGCTCTTGTTATATGATCAAGTTCATTATGGAGAACCTCGTAATCTTGGCAGTTCTGACAGTTGTTCGTATTTTGGCCATAACTCGCTCACATGAAACCTAAACATGATAATTCAAATCTCTGTAGAAAGATATGATCGAGATCTACAACATTGATGCTTTGAGTTTTCTCTAATTCAAAGCGCAACATGGTCAAAAACGCGTAACAAGTTACGGAACATATTCCTTGCGCGCCAAGGCAACGACTTTAGTTTAGTTATTGTGTCCTAGTTTATTTTAACTTGCTTTTAGCGTGATTTATTGCTTAGGAAACTAATAATCTGGTTATTATTAGCATTATGAGTCCATTAGGAATTAGAAAAGCTGTTAGATAGTTCGTTTTACAATTGTAATCAGTTTCATAGTTAGTTTCCTACTTGGATTAGGATTCCTAGTAGCTTTAGATTTCTTTGTCTATATATAGGGGAGAGCACGAAATTGTAACATAGACTTTGATGATTAATGATTAATACGTGAGTATTTACCCCTCAAATTGAGTGATTCAGTTTGAAACCCTTGTGTGTGATGCGCAAGTCTTGTTCTTGAGTGATTCTTGAACGAAAAACCCCAACCCCTTGAGTGATTCGAGAGGTATATCCCTTTTATTGTTTTGTTTATCAAAAATACAGAAAATCCCTAAATAAATCACATCTGGTATGCAGACCAAGAAACAATGGAGGACTTAATGTTAAGAACTGCAAATGGTTCAACATAGCTCTGAATGGCAAGCACATCTGGGATATTGCAACAAAAAAAGACACACTGTGGATGAAGTGGATCAATGGGATTTATCTGAAAGGAGTTAACATCTGGAATTATGTTCCAGTATGGGGCACAAGTTGGTACTGGAACAAACTGAACAAGATCAAAAGTTACTTCCAGGGGCAATACACAGCAAGGGGGGTATGGAAATTTGCATCTCATGGTATTTACAATGCTGGAAGTGGATACAGAATGCTACAAGGAAACATGACAAAATGCAGGCATGCAGACTTGATATGGGGGAAGATATCCATGCCTAGGCATAGTTTTTGCCTATGGCTGGCTCAAATGGATAGATTGCTAACAAAGGACAGATTACAGAGGATGGGATGTCTGAATGGGGATGCCTTATGTTATCTGTGCAAGCAGGAACCAGAGGAACACAATCACTTGTTCTTCAAATGCAAAGTTGCAAAAGAAGTCCTGGAACAGTTAAAGGGATGGCTGCAAATTTCAGCAAGAGCAAGTACAATTCAGGGGATGTTTAACTGGATCAGCAGACAAAAATGCTCGAGAATCAGGAAGGAAGTTTATGCATCAGGGGTAGCAGCAGCAGTATACTGGATATGGAGATGCAGAAATACTCATTTTGCTGGCAAAGGAAGCATACCAGTGCCACAGATGACACAACAGGTCCAGCAAGCAGTCAGGTGCAGAATACAGCAATGCTGCAACAGCAAGAGGAAGATCTCCAGCAGGGACAAGATCTGGATAGGGGGGATATAGGCTGAAATTAAACTGGATCACAGCAAGGAACAGAGCAAACAGACAGATTACACCAGACAGTAAAGCAGAAAGCAGAACTTAACAGGGGGTCATGACATATTTGCAAGGAACCAGTAGACTGCATCCTGTTGCAGAAAAGAAGATGGAATGAACCAGCTCTGGAAGACTGCACCAGCAGAGGATTCAGAGTACAGGACAGAAGCAAAGTAGAAGCAGGAAGAAGCAGATTCAGTGGAAAACAAGGAAATTCTGTAATCAGCAGCAGGTTGATGTAGCAAGGTAGAATGAGGAATGTAACAGTTCCAAGCAGAGTCGAAAAGCTAGAAGAAGTTGTAATATTTTTAGCTATATATGTTTTTGTATTTTGTTGCAAGTCAGAAATAATTTTTGCAAATTGTAATGCCTACAGAGATGGTGAGGATTAATTTTTGTAAATTGTAATGTGTACAGAGTTGGTGAACCACTGCCTGTAGTGAGTTGCACCAGATTGAAGGGTTGTAAGGTAGTAGAGGGATGTAGCAAAAAGGAACCCTACCTAGTAGGTGGCCTTGGACCTACATTGCCTAAGGACTGTAATCTTGTGACATTACAGAGAGCAATAATACAATTTCTGACTTACACCAAAAAAAAAAACATTGGCATCGCTAGGCAGAGTGAGGAAAAGCAGAATCTAGCAGATCAGAAAGGCTAGAAGAAGTTGTAATAATTTAGCTTATTATGTTTTTGTATTTTGCTGTAAGTCAGGAATGATTTTTTTGTATTTTGTTGTGTTTACAGAGATGGTGAACCACTGCTTGTAGTGAGTTGCTCCAGTTAGACTCTAGGTTTGTAAGGTAGTAAAGAGATGTAGAAAAAAGGAACCCTACCTAGTAGGTGGCCTTGGATTTGCATTGCCTATGGGCTGTAATCTTGTTACAGTACAGCTAGCAATAA
>CM076147.1:13115000-13122500 GCA_038025085.1 Tetragonia tetragonoides | reverse complement strand
GTTTCGACAATAATCATTCAGCAGGTTCACCTACGGAAACCTTGTTTTGACTTCTCCTTCCTCGAAATGATCAGGATCAATGGACTTCTCGCGACGTCGCCGGCGGTGACCCGCCCACGTCGCCGCGATCCGAAGGCGACGGTCGGTGTGTACAAAGGGCAGGGACGTAGTCAACGCGAGCTGATGACTCTTGCTTACTAGGAATTCCTCGTTGAAGACCAATAACTACAATGATCTATCCCCATCACGATGAAATTTCAAAGATTACCCGGGCCTGTCGGCCAAGGCTATAGACTCGTTGAATACATCAGTGTAGCGCGCGTGCAGCCCCGAACATCTAAGGGCATCACAGACCTGTTATTGCCTCAAACTTTCGTGGCTGGAAGGCCATAGTCCCTCTAAGAAGGTATGACTCCGCATACCTAGTTAGCAAGCTGAGGTCTCGTTCATTAACGGAATTAACCAGACAAATCACTCCACCAACTAAGAACAGCCATGCACCACCACCCATAGAATCAAGAAAGAGCTCTCAGTCTGTCAATCCTTACTATGTCTGGACCTTGTAAGTTTCCCCGTGTTGAGTCAAATTAAGCCGCAGGCTCCACTCCTGGTGGTGCCCTTCCATCAATTCCATTAAGTTTCAGCCTTGCGACCATACTCCCCCCGGAACCCAAAAACTTTAATTTCTCATGAGGTGTCGGCGGCGTCCAAAAAGTAACATCCGCCGATCCCTGGTCGGCATCGTTTATGGTTGAGACTAGGACAACATCTGTTCGTCTTCAAGCCCCCAACTTTAATTTTTATTAATGAAAACATCCTTGGCAACTGCTTTCGCAGTTGTTTGTCTTTCTTCAATCCAAGAAATTCACCTCTGACTATGAAATACGAATGGCCCCGACTGTCCCTGTTAATCTTTACTCCGATCCCAAAGGCCAACACAATAGGACCGGAATCCTATGATGTTATCCCATGCTAATGTATGCAGAGCGTAGGCCTGCTTTGAGCACTCTAATTTCTTCAAAGTAACATCGCCGGTGGCACGACCCGGCCAGTTAAGGACAGGAGCGCATGGCCGGCAGAAGGAGCAAGACGACCGGTGCACACCGCTAGGCGGACCGGTAGGTCCACCCCAAGGTCAAATTACGAGCTTTTTAACTCCAACAACTTAAATATACGCTATTGGAGCTGGAATTATCGCGGCTGGTGGCACCAGACTTGCCCTCAAATGGATCCTCATTAAGGGATTTAGATTGTACTCATTCCAATTACCAGAGTCAAAGAGCCCGGTATTGTTTATTATTGTCACTACCTCCCCGTGTCAGGATTGGATAATTTGCGCGCCTGCTGCCTTTCTTGGATGTGGTAGCCGTTTCTCAGGCTTCGTCTCTGGAATTGAACCCTAATTCTCCGTCACCCGTCACCACCATGGTAGGCCACTATCCTACCATCAAAAGTTGATAGGGCAGAAATTTGAATGGTGCGTCGCCAGAGCAAAGGCCGTGCGATCCGTCGAGCCATCATGAATCATCAGAGCCACGGGCAAAGCCCGTGTCGACCTTTTATCTAATAAATGCATCCCTTCCAAGATTCGGGGTTTGTTGCACGTATTAGCTCTAGAATTACTACGGTTATCGGAGTAGCAGGTACCATCAAACAAACTATAACTGATTTAATGAGCCATCGCAGTTTCACAGTCTGAATTAGTTCATACTTACACATGCGTGGCTTAATATTTGAGACAAGCATATGACCACTGGCAGGATCAACCAGGTAGCACCATCAATCGACGCCGGACGAGTATGAGACTTTCCGGGTGTTCGGGAGGTCAACTCGCGCTCGACCGTCGTTCGTGCTGTGCGAAGAACGCGAGATTGGACATCTAAGGCCTTTCGGACCCTTGCCCGCTCAGTGTTCTGCATCCCAGAGAACAGCTAGAGCACGCAGCCCATGCTATAGCCGCACCGAAGGATCGACGTGGGTGGATGACGTGCTCAGCTTGAGTGGTCCACCAGGCACCCTTAGGAGGATGCCGGACGAAGATCTCATCTTTTCAATGTCACGATTACAATCCGTAGGCATCAAACACAGGAAACCATGCTTCGTCCAAGGCAATTCGCACTTGGAGCAATCGATGAAAAGGCCTGTGGCTGTGCGGTTGACTGCACGAGCAGGAAACCCGCCAACCCAAACAGACCGAGTGCCACTCACACGCCTCCACAATTACTACGGCAAAATCACCCTCGACGTACCCACGAAACTACAACGCTCGGCGTGAAAATCTCGATGAAGGGACGTTCGATACCCACTCGCCGGGTAGACGGCTCATCCCAAAGGAGATCAATCCATACGACCTTTATACCCACCCGCCGGCTAGACAGCTCAATCCCGAAGGAGATCACATCCATCCGACGTCGGTTGGATGGCTCATCCTGAAGGAGATCACATCTTTCCGATGTCGTCTGAATAGCTCGATCCCGAAGGAGATCACATCCATCCGACGTTTATACCCGCAAGCCGGCTAGATAACTCATCCCGAAGCAGATAACATCCATCCGACGTTTATACCCGCAAGCCGGCTAGATAGCTCATCCGGAAGGAGATCACATCCATCCGACGTTTATACCCGCAAGCCGACTAGATAGCTCATCCCGAAGGACATCACATCCATCCGACGTTTATACCCGTAAGCCGGCTAGATAGCTTATCCCGAAGGAGATCACATCCGTCCAACGTTAACTGGATGGCTCATCCCGAAGGATATCACATCTGTCCAACGTCGTCTGCATAGCTCGATCCCGAAGGAGATCACATTCGTCCAACATTTATTCCCACATCGTAACCGTAAGCCATCGTCGACCTCGACAACGCCCGAGTGGACGCAACATGACACAACTCGGCGCTAGTAGGCGCTTCATGACGCGTCACGTCACGTCCGTCTCTGGCGCCGCCTCCGTCTTTGGCATAGGGAGCCGGTGCTTGAGGCGAGGTGTCGTGGGTGTCCCGCTATGATGGCGCACGACTTGACACTACTCGGCGCCTGGTAGGCGCTTCATGTCGCGTTGCTCTCCTTCCTTCGCCCACAAGCACTCTCTCAAGCAACTACCCCCTAAAGAGTCTTATAAGCACTACAAGGGCAACGAAGTTTTGGCACCGACAGGAAAAAGTCGTTGCAATAAATTTTTATGGCAACGATAAATATTTGTCGTTGCAAAATGTTATTGCGATTAACATAAAATTCGTTTCCCTCCTCCCAAAATACTGGCGGGCCTCCCATGTCCCCTAGGAGTGTCCCGTGCGATATGGGGCGAAAATATTAACGTCGAAAAAGTTTGCGTCCGGAGGCCCAAAACACGTCCCCCCAGAGCATTCCCGAGGCATGGGTGCTCACGGGGCCCGGTCGTGGTGCTGCATGGTGCTTCAACGCATGGGTCATGGTGCTGCAATGCATGGGTCATGGTGCTGCATGTTGCTGCAACGCATGGGTCATGGTGCTGCATGTTGCTGCAACGCATGGGTCATGGTGCTGCATGGTGCTGCAATGCATGGGTCATGGTGTTGCATCGCATGGGTCATGGTGTTGCATCACATGGATCATGGTGTTGTATCGTGCTGCAACGCATGGGTCATGGTGTTGCATCGCATGGGTCATGGTGTTGCATCGCGCTGCAACGCATGGGTCATGGTGTTGCATCGTGCTCCATCGCATGGGTCATGGTGTTGCATCGCGCTGCAACGCATGGGTCATGGTGTTGCATCGTGCTGCAACGCATGGGTCATGGTGTTGCATCGCATGGGTCATGGTGTTGCATCGTGCTGCAACGCATGAGTCATGGTGGTGCATCGTGCTGCGGCGCATGGGTCATGGTGCTGCATAATGCTGCCACGCATGGGTCATGGTGCTGCATAGTGCTGCAACGCATGGGCTATGGTGCTACAACACATGGGCCATGGTGCTGCGTCGTGGGACATGGGTGATGTAACGCCATGGGTCATGGTGCTGCGCATGGGAAATGGGTCATGGGACAAGGTAATGCATCATGGAACATGGGACAAGGTGCTGCCCCATGGGACATGGGACAAGGTGCTGCGTCAGGGAACATGGGACAAGGTGTTGTGTCATTGGACATGGGACAAGGTGCTGCGTCATTGGACATGGGACAAGGTGCCGCTTCATGGGACAAGGTGCTAATTCATGGGACATGGATCATGGGACAAGGTGCTGCGTCATGGGTCATGGGAAAATGTGTTGCGTCATGCGAGAAGGTGCTGCAGCGCCATGGGAAAAGGGTGCTGCAGCGCCACGGGACAAGGTGCTGAAGCGCCATGGGACAAGGGTGCTGGAGCACCATGGGACAAGGTGCTGCAGCGCCATGGGAAAAGGGTGCTGCAGCGCCATGGGACAAGGTGCTGCAGCGCCATGGGACAAGGGGCTGCAGCGCCATGGGACAAGGGTGGTGCAGCCCCATGGGACAAAGGAGCCATAGCCTCTAGGACATGTTCTTCATATATACTTGGGATGTTTTCATACTTAGCACGCATATGAGGCCTCTTTCCCTGTCTCTTGTCTCTTGTGTTCATGCTTAGCCCTTGTATCCTTTTACTAACCTCTTTTTTACCCAACACAGCAAGAATTGGAGATTTGGGGGGAAGGGGGGAGGGACGAATCGAAGCAACTAGGGCTGAATCTCAGTGGATCGTGGCAACAAGGCCACTCTGCCACTTATAATACCCCATTACATATTCAAGGGGGGAGGGACGAATCGAAGCAACTAGGGCTGAATCTCGCTAGGAACTGTACTTCAAGGCGGCCATCGCAGCGCATCGCTGCGCTGGCTTAGCCTACGACACGTGCCATTGGGGGCCGAGGCCCCTACTTCTAGTCGGCAATCGAGCGGCGAGCACATGCGTCACTTCTGGCCCGGATTCTGACTTAGAGGGATTAAGTCAAAATCCAGCACACGGTAGCTTCGTGCCACTGGCTTTTCAACAAAGCGCGATGACCAATTATGTGGATCAACGGTTCCTCTCGTATTAGGTTGAATTACCATCGTGACACTGTCATCAGTAGGGTAAAACTAACCTGTCTCACGACGGTCTAAACCCAGCTCACGTTCCCTATTGGTGGGTGAACAATCCAACACTTGGTGAATTCTGCTTCACAATGATAGGAACAGCCGACATCGAAGGATCAAAAAGCAACATCGCTATGAACACTTAGCTGCCACAAGCCAGTTATCCCTGTGGTAACTTTTCTGACACCTCTAGCTTCAAATTCCGAAGATCTAAAGGATCGTTAGGCCATGCTTTCATGGTTCGTATTTGTACTGAAAATCAAAATCAAACGAGCTTTTACCCTTCTGTTCCACACGAGATTTCTGTTTTCGTTGAGCACATCTTAGGACACATGCGTTATCTATTAACAGATGTGCCGCCCAAGCCAAACTCCCCACCTAACAATGTCCTCCGCCCAGATTGTGCCACAATGCGAGCCTTAGGTCCAAATCGAGGGGCAGTGCCCCGCCTCCGACTCACGGAGTAAGTAAAATAACGTTAAAAGTAGTGGTTTTTCACTTACGCCAAAGCTCCCACTTATGCTACACCTCTCAAGTCATTTCACAAAGTCGGACTAGAGTCAAGCTCAAAGGGTCTTCTTTCCCCGCTGATTCTACCAAGCCCGTTCCCATGGCTGTGGTTTCGCTGGAGAGTAGATAGGGACAGTGGAAATCTCATTAATCCATTCATGCGCGACACTATCTAGATGACGAGGCATTTGGCTACCTTAAGAGAGTCATAGTTACTTTGCCCGTTTACCCGCGCTTGGTTGAATTTCTTCACTTTGACATTCAGAGCACTGGGCAGAAATCGCATTGCGTTAACAATCCGCAGGGACCATCGCAATGATTTGTTTTAATTAAACAGTCGGATTCCCTTTGTCCGTACCAGTTCTGAGTCGACTGTTCAACGCCAGGGGAAGGCCCCCAAAGGAGCCGTTCCTAGTCCGTCCTCTGGCCGGCACGCGGCGACCCGCTCTCGCCGCGCGAGCAGCTCGAGCAGTCCACCGACAGCCGACGGGTTTGGGACTGGGACCCCCATGCCCAGCACTCAGAGCCAATCCTTTTCCCGATGTTACGGATCCTTTTTTCCAACTTCCCTTGCCCACATTATTCCATCGACCAGAGGCTGTTCACCTTGGAAACCTGATGCGGTTATGAGTACGACCGAGCATGATAGTACTCGGTCCTCCGGATTTTCAAGGGCCGCTAGGGGCGCACCGGACACCATGCAACGTACGGTGCTCTTCCAGCCACTGGACCCTACCTCCGGCTGAGCTGATTCCAGGTTGGGCAAGCTGTTAAACAAAAAAGATAACTCTTCCAGAGGCCCCCGCCGACGTCTCCGGACTCCCTAACGTTGTCGTCGACTGCCATGTCGAAGCTCATGCGAAACGCTATCGGACGGGCTTCCCCCGTCTCTTAGGATCGACTAACCCATGTGCAAGTGTCGTTCACGTGGAACCTTTCCCCTCTTCGGCCTTCAAAGTTTTCATTTGAATATTTGCTACTACCACGAAGATCTGCACCGACCGCCGCTTCGCCGTGGCTCGCGCCACAGGTTTTGCTGTGACCGCTGTGCCCTCCTACTCATCGGGGCCTGGCACTTGCCCCGACGACAGGGTATAGGTCGCGCGCTTCAGGTTCTGCTGTCATAATCGACCAACACCCTTTGTGGGATATAGGTTAGCGCGCAGTTGGGCACCGTAACTCGGCTTCCGGTTCATCTTGTATCGCCAGTCCTGCTTACCAAAAATGGCCCACTTGGAGCTCTCGATTCCGTGGCGTGGCTCAACAAAGCAGCCGCGCCGTCCTACGTATTTAAAGTTTGAGAATAGGTCGAGGGCATTGCGCCCCCGATGCCTCTTATCATTGGCTTTACCTGATCGAACTCGCGTATGAGCTCCAGCTATCCTGAGGGAAACTTCAGAGGGAATCAGCTACTAGACGGTTCGATTAGTCTTTCACCCCTATTGAGAACGATTAGCACGTCAGTTTTGCTTCGGCGGTGCACCCGCTAGGGGATCCCACCAATTAGCTTCCTTGCGTCTTACGGATTTACTCGCCCATTGACTCGCACACATGTCAGACTCCTTGGGCCGTGTTTCAAGACGGGCCGAATGGGGTGCCCGCTGGCCGATGCCTGGAGCGCGCAGGTGCCAAAGCACGCCGTGAAGGCGCGCGCTACCTACCACGATCGCGAGGACGACGCTCCCGGAAACCAGTGTTTAACTGCCCTCCCAATCCGCGTCGGTCCGCGCCCCGACCGATCGGCGGACCGACTATTGGTTGTTCCACATCCGACTGAGGCGCATCGCCGGCCCCCATCCGCTTCCCTCCCTACAATTTCAAGCACTCTTTGACTTTCTTTTCAAAGTCCTTTTCATCTTTGCCTCGCGGTACTTGTTCGCTATCGGTCTCTCGCCAGTATTTAGCCTTGGATGGAATT
>CM076147.1:13102500-13110000 GCA_038025085.1 Tetragonia tetragonoides | reverse complement strand
AATAGAAATAATACAAGAAAAATAACAAATCACTTCAAAAAAATTGGAAAATATTTTTGAGACCTCACTTTAATTTTTGAAATAATTTTGAGACCTCACTCCTCACTCTTGGGGGTAGGAAATTCCGGCCCTCACCCATGTTTTTGTGTTCAGGCCCTTACATTGGCATCCCGTAAAAACGCAATTACAAGCCTATCATGGACCAGTTAAACAACCCCGGGGGCTTCCCATATCCCTTAGGGATGTCCCGTGTGATATGTTGTGAAAATATTCACCTACGGTCCAGAGCTTCTCGGAAGGTAGAAAAACGTGGATTATCTCTTTTGATTTTCGGCTTCCCGGGGCCCGGATGCCGTTTTTGCCCGAAATTTTGTTGGGGGCTCTATTGTGGCCCTAGGGGACCCCCGGTGCCCCGGGAGGGTCAACTTTATTCCCGAACTCAGATATCACACATGTCGCTCGTTTTCGGGCCCTAACATTGGCATCGCACAAACTAGCTAAATAAAAGTCTGACATAACATCGCCTTCTCTCTCTAAAAATGCTCTCGTCTCTCTCCTCTGCACCACTCGTTCGCCATTGACGCAGCCGTGAGTTTCAGCGGGGAAGAAAGACAAAGCGAAACGAGGGACAGACAGGCACGATGACAATGGGAATAACACAGCTCCACCTTATCCGACGAAAACTGGGAACCAAAGGCAAGTTTCAAACACCAATCGGGATAACCTAGATCGGGTTGTGCGCAATCTGACCGATGAATTGGAGGCACCGGAGGTCATGACTCCTGAAGTACAAATAGAAACAGTTCAACAAATGGAACTAGCTAGAGAAAAAATTAATACTTGGCTCTCGAAGACGAAGGAAAAGGCAAGAACGAATTTCTCGTCTGAAGATGAAGATGAAGATGAAGGCTCAGACCAAGCCGTTCAGCAAGAAACTGCAACTGCAGGTAACAACTCTGCTTGGGAGAAATTTGACATTTCCAAATTGAAAAATGCGGGATTTAAACTGGATTTTATTGAGCCTAAAATGCACGAAGGAAAACCTGTGGGGGAAATTAACTATGTGGACATTGAGACTGAAATTAATTACTGGAATCAAGCAGTTGTTTGCTATGTTATGGGGTCTAGACCACCAATTAATGTGTTAAGTGGCTTCCTAAGAAGAATCTGGGCAAAACGGGGGATGAACAAAATCGCCATGATAAAAAATGGGTTGGTTTTGGTTCGATTTGACTCCCTAGAGCAGAGGGATGCAGTATTACAGGAGGGGGTTTATCACTTTGACAATAAACCCATGATTGTAAGGCCATGGTCTGAAATTGTAGATTATGCACAAGAGGAGATGACCTCGGTGCCAATTTGGGTAAAATTTCCGGGACTTAATGTGAAATATTGGAATGCAATGGGGTTGAGCAAGATAGCAAGTCTTGTAGGAAGGCCAATGATGGCAGATAGAAACACAGAGCTCAAAGTTGGGATTCAATATGCCAGAGTGATGATTGAAGTAGAAATTGGTGTTGAATACCCAAACAAGGTTCACTACAAGAATGAGACGGGGAATATCGTGGAACAGGAAGTAGAATATGACTGGAAGCCTATTCTATGCAGCCATTGTAAACAATATGGGCATAGTGAGGCTGATTGTAGAAAGAAAAATGCTACAGGCCCTGTGAGACAAACACTGCCTGTACAACAACCAGTACAGCCAGTAAACCCTAGAAAACAACAGTGGCAGAATGCTGGGAGGGGAAGAGGAAGATTGGGGAATGCAGGGAGAGGGTCAAGAGCTGGAGGAGGCTATTACAGACAAATTCAGCAGCAACAAAATGAAAATCCACAGACACAAAACCCTTTTGCAGTTCTGCAAAATGAAGGAGAAGCTCAGGAAGCACAACTGTTACAAAATGACAATGCAGAACATGACATACAAGAGGATTTGCACACAGGTATGGTTTCAGCACATGGTAAAGCCCCTATCTTGACTGTTAGTCATGGATAGGATCCTGATAAGGAATGTAAGAGGCCTAAATGGCCCAAATAAGTAGAGGGATGTTGCCCTTTTCTGCAAAAAAAAAATTGTGGGTTGCTAGCTTTCTTAGAAACAAAACTTAGAACAATTAATTTGGAAAAATGCAAAAATAGGTTCATGCCAGGGTGGGAATCATACAGTAATAACAATGAGCATAGGTTGGGTAGAATTTGGATAAGATGGTTGCCAGATATTTTTCATGTTGCTGTGATTTTTTCTTCAGTGCAAATGATTACCTGCAAGGTAATTAATCTAGAGAAGAAAGAAGAATTTGTGCTGAGTTTTGTATATGGCAAAATGAAAAAGAAGACAGAAAACAATTATGGAAGGATCTTAGGGATTATGCAATTAATTGTAATAACCCTTGGATTGTTGGTGGGGATTTTAATAATGTCATGTTTCCTGGTAATAGACAAGGAGGACAACCAGTTACACTTGCAGAAATACAGGATTTTAAAACCTGTATTGAGGATTGTTTACTCACTGAAATGGGTTGGACTGGATGCCAGTACACATGGAACAATAGGCATGAGAAGGGGGGGAGAGTATACTCTAAAATTGACTGGGTTTTTACCAATTGCCTCTGGCTGCAGGAGTATGATCAGTGCACCCTACAGTTTCTACCAGAGGGTGTATCTGATCACTCTCCTATCTGCATAACTTTACAAAAAAAAAACCACAAAAAGAAACATCCCCTTCAAATATTTTAACATGTGGAGCCTCCACTCTGATTTCCATGCATTGGTGCAGCAAGCATGGAATTGCAGAACACAGGGCACAAAAATGTTCAGAGTATACAAGAAGCTGAAAAGAGTGAGAAATGTTCTGAAAAGCTAAACAGAAAAGAATATAGTGATAGCTCAGGCTGATATTGCTAGAACCATAATGACACAAGCTCAGATAGAAGCAAACAAAGAGCCCCTCAATGAAACACTGCAGCAGAAAGAGGTACAGGCAAGAAAGAGGTATAATGAGGTGAATATGGCAGCTGAGAACTTCTTACAGCAGAAGAGCAAAGCTAAATGGGTTCAGTTGGGTGATGGGAACAACCAATTCTTTCATGCAATTATGAAGCAGAGAAGACAAAAGAGCAGGCTACATTGTATCAAGACACAAGAGAATGTTTTAATAGAAGACCAGGATTTGATTGTTGAGGAATTTGTGGGATTTTACAGGAAAATGTTGGGAGTATCAGGGGTGAGGGAAACTACAGCAGATAGCTGTTTCTTCTCAGCATGGCATAGACTAGATATACATCAACAGATGACCTTAAGTGCCCCTGTGAGTGCTGAAGAGGTAAAGCTAGCCATGCTTGATATTGACAGTAACAAAAGTCCTGGCCCTGATGGCTTTGGATCAGGGTTTTTTAAAGCAGCCTGGCATATTGTGGGAGAAGAGGTGACTGAAGCCATCATTGATTTCTTTGAGTCATCAAAAATGCTCAAAGAGGTGAATGCTACGAATCTATGTCTAGTGCAGAAGATAGAAAATCCAGAGAGGGCTTCTAATTACAGACCAATTGCATGCTGCAACACCATCTACAAATGCATCTCCAAGATTCTGTGTGGGAGCCTGGCAAGAGTGCTTCCTGACCTAGTTTCTGTGAACCAGGGAGCCTTTATGGCTCAGAGATCGATTGTGCACAACATAATGATTTGCCAGGATCTTATCAAGCACTACAACAGAAAACAATCCTCTCCTAGATGCTTGATGAAGATAGACCTAAGGAAAGCCTATGACACAATTCACTGGAGTTTTGTCAAGGAAATGTTACTAGGGTATAGGATTCCTGTAAAATTCATTGATTGGGTACTGGAATGCATCCAAACTGCAAGCTTCAGCATCAGTATGAATGGGGAGGTTCATGGCTTCTTTCCTACTAAACGTGGCATTAGGCAGGGAGACCCAATATCTCCACTAATCTTTGTATTGGTAATGGAGTATCTTTCAAGAATCCTGAAAATAGCCTGTATGGATAAAAGCTTCATTTGGCATCCCATGTGCAAAGAACTGGCATTGAGTCACCTATGTTTTGCTGATGACCTGATGTGCTTTTGCGAAGCAGCTCCAGAATCTGTGAGCATCATGATGACCAAGTTAAACTATTTCTCAAAAGCTACAGGATTGTGTGCAAACAAAGAGAAATCCAACATGTATATTGCTGGTGTTAGTGAGCAAATGAAGAGTGAGCTGCTAGGTTTATCAGGGTTCAGGGAGGGCACTTTACCCATGAAGTATCTGGGAGTTCCCCTATCTCCATCTAAATGGAGCAAAATTGACTGTGAATGCTTAGTGGACAGAATGACAAAAAAGCTCCAGATATGGGCATCTAGAAACCTATCATATGCAGGAAGGGCTCAACTTATTAACTCTGCATTATTCTCCATACATGTTTACTGGTCTAGCATTTTTATAATGCCTGCTGGGGTACTCAAAAGTGTAGAGCAGAAATGCAGACTATTCCTGTGGGGTTCAACTGACCAAAAATAGAAGACAAGCTTGGTGGCATGGGATGTGGTATGCAGATCAAGGAAAAATGGGGGAATAAGTATTAAAAACTGCAAATGGTTTAATATTGCTTTAAATGGGAAGCATATCTGGGATTTAGCCACAAAAAAAGACACTTTGTGGGTCAAATGGATAAATGGGGTCTATTTAAAGGGAGTGAATTTCTGGAACTATGCTCCTGTGTGGGGTGCCAGTTGGTACTGGCAAAAGCTTAACAAAATTAAAAGCCATTTTCAGGACCATTATTCAGCTAGAGGAGTGTGGAAGGGCACTAATGATGGGCTCTATTCTGCTGCAAGTGGATATAGTGTACTTATAGGGGATATGCCTAAATCCAGACATGCTAACCTGATTTGGGGAAAGATAACATTGCCTAGGCAGAGCTTCTGCTTGTGGTTGGCTCCGTTGGGAAGATGGCTAACAAAGGATAGGATGCTGAGAATGGGGTTCCTGAATGGAAACACTATGTGTAACCTGTGCAAAGAAAAGACAGAGGATCATAACCACATGTTCTTCAATTGTAGTGTAGCTACAGGGGTTCTGGACCAGCTAAGAGGGTGGCTACATATGACAGCAAGAGCAAACTCTATCCAGAGCATGCTCAACTGGATAAGCAGGCAAAAATGTTCCAGGTTCAGAAGGGAAGCATATGCAGCAGGACTGGCAGCAACAGTGTATTGGATATGGAGATGCAGAAACATCCAACATTTTGAGGGGTGCAGAATGTCAGTGATGCAGATCATGCAACAGGTCCAGTAGGTGGTCAGAATTAGAACTCAGCAATGCAGCAGAGAAAGGAAAATCAACAACAAGGACAGGAGATGGATAGAAAATTTGTAATTTGTGTTCTCTGCAATATGTGCATGTATTTTGGGATGCTGAAAAACATGCAGCAGCAAAAGCAGGGTAACCTGATTCAGTTGTCAACGGACCAGCAGTGGGGGAAGTTGCAGTAATAAGGCAGCTTAGCAAGGCTAGAAAATCTTATGCAGAAAATCATGCAGTAGTTCTCAGCAGGAAATTCAGAGTTCAGATGACAGGAGCTAAGCAAAAAGAGGAAGTAGCAGAATTCAGGAGAACAGCAAGGATAGAGATTCTGTAATAATGTAACATACTATGTTTTTATATTTTGCTGTAAGTCAGGAATGTTTTTTGTATTTTGTTATGTTTCAGATATGGGGAACCACTGCATATAGTGAGTTGCTCCAGAGCTATTTTAGGGTTGTAAGGAAGTAAAGGGATGCAGGAAAAAAGGAACCCTACCTAGTAGGTGGCCTTGGACTTGCATTGCCTATGGGCTGTAATCTGTGTTACATTACAGCTAGCAATAATACAATTTCTGACTTGCACTAAAAAAAAAAACATTGGCATCGTGTAAAATCGCCCTTACAAGCATATCGGGACCCAATAACCGACCCTAGGGGCCTCCCATGTCCCCTAGGGGTCTCCCGTGCGATATGGGGCGAAAATATTAACGTCGAAAAGTTTGCGTCCGGAGGCCCAGAACACGTCCCCTAGAGCATTCCCGAGGCCCGGTTGCCATTTTCGCCCGAAATTTTGTTGGGGGCTCTATTATGGCCCTAGGGGACCTCCGGTGCCCCGGGAGGGTCAACTTGATTCCCGAACTCAGATATCACACATGTCGCCCGTTTTCGGGCCCTAACATTGACATCACGTAAAACTGGCCTTACAAGCCTATCAGGGACCCAATAACCGACCCTACGGGCCTCCCGTGTCCCCTACGGGTCTCCCGTGCGATATGGGGCGAAAATATTAACGTCGAAAAGTTTGCGTCCAGAGGCCCAAAACACGCCGCTAGAGCATTCCCATGGCCCGGTTGCCGTTTTTGCCCAAAATTTTGTCGGGGGCTCTATTATGGCCCTAGGCAACCCCGGTGCCCCAGGAGGTTCACCTTGATTCCCGAGCTCAATTATCACCCATGTCGCTAGTTTTCGGACCCTAACATTGGCATCGCGTAAAATCGCCCTTACAGACCTATCAGGGACCCAATAACCGACCCTAGGTGGCTCCCATGTCCCCTAGGCGTCTCCTGTGCGATATGGGGCGAAAATATTAACGTCGAAAAGTTTGCGTCCGGAGGCCCAAAACACGTCCCCTAGAGCATTCCCAGGGCCCGGTTGCCGTTTTCGCCCGAAATTTTGTCGGGGGCTCTATTATGGCCCTAGGGGACCCCCAGTGCCCCGGGAGGGTCAGCTTGATTCCCAAACTCAGATATCACACATGTCGCCCGTTTTCGGGGCCCTAACATTGGCATCGCGTAAAACCGCCCTTACGTGCCTGTCAGGGACCCAATAGCCGACCCTAGGGGCCTCCCATGTCCCCTATGGGTCTCCCGTGCGATATGGGGCAAAAATATTAACGTCAAAAAGGTTCCATGCGGAGCCCCAACACACGTCCTCTAGAGTATTCCCGGGGCCCGGCCGCCGGTTGCCGATTGCCGTTTTCGCTCGAAATTTTGTGGGGGGCTTTATTATGGCCCTTGGGGACCCCCGGTTCCTGGGAGGTTCACCTTGATTCCCGAACTCAGATATCACCCATGTCGCCCGTTTTCGGGCCCTAACATTAGCATCACGTAACAGGAACCAGTAGAATATACAGGAAACCAGCAGGGTGTTGTTGCAGAAAAGAAGGCAGATGAATCAACTCTGGAAGATTGCCCCAGGAGAGGATTCAGAGGTAGAGAGCAGAAGCAAAGCAGAAGCAGGAAGAAGCAGATTGAGTGGAAAACAAGGATAGAAATGCTGTAATAATTTTAGATTATTATGTTTTGTTTTTTGTTGTAAGACAGGAATGTTTTTTGTATTTTGTATCTGTATTCAGATATGGGGAACCACTGCTTGTAATGAGTGCCCCAGGAATGCAGGGTTGTAAGGAAAACAGGGATGCAGAGGAAGAGGAACCCTACCTAGTGCAGCAGCCTACAGCAGAGTCCAGCAGGGGAG
>CM076147.1:13095000-13097500 GCA_038025085.1 Tetragonia tetragonoides | reverse complement strand
TCACCCGGGGTCTTTCGAGCTCCCCTGGCGGCGTGCATGCGCAGCGCGATCCGTGAGTTTTAATTCACCAATCTCCGCGGCTGCTCGTCGCCGTGGGCTCCCTATTTAGGCCAGCCGCGCTTGGTGAGGCACGGGAGGCCATCTGTTAGGACCGAGATTTTTGTCCAATCCTTTTTTCATAAATGTATTGGTTTCCACGGAGTGCGTCCTTATAGAAAATTTGTAAGTTGGGGGTTTAGATAAGTTCAAGGGGACCATTGAGTTAGAAAGGATTTTGTAAAGACATGAATTGAATAAAAACCATGAAAGAGGTCACAAATCTGCTATCGGCGTTTTATCGAAGGGACAAACCGAAGGGACAACCCAATACCTCGAAAAGTGAACTAATCATGTTTTTAGAAAGACTCCCGCTCATATAGAACATAAGAGTACCCAAAAATAATAGGTTCGGGGGCGAAGGTACGAGGTGGGAAGGTGTTAGGCACCCAACTCGCCCGTATGATGACGGCCTCTACTAACTCAAGTTTGCTTAATAATTTAAAGACATAATTCCCATGCAAAATCGGATTAACAACCTAGACTTAAACTATTAATTGGTTCATCACAAGCATCACAACATTTATTATTAACCCTTATTTAGACATGCATTTGGTTTGACAAGTTGAGCAACACAACGACTATACAGACAATATTTAGGAAGCAATAAAACGCTATTCTAGCATGATATCTACATTATGACTACTAGAAAAAAAAAAACAATTAGGCAATTAATTTAATTTGAGCCCTCGGGAATTTGTACCTGAACTGTAGGCTATATTTGACAAAAATAGTAAAGGACAAGATCTCAAATTTTAGAAGAAAGAGGGAGAAGCTCAGAGTTAATACTACTGAGAATAGAGGTGTAAACTGTAGACTGTGTGTTTTAAACTGAGGGTTGAGGGTCGTATTTATAGGCGCAGGAAGTAGGGTTGGACGGCTAAAAAGGAGCCGAAATTTTTATTTGGGCCGAAAAAAGAGTCGGGCGAAGCAAAATCAGGGCAGGTAGCGGCTCTGGGAATAGTCAACGCCGCAGGTGTACTTAGGAATTGGTTTTTACATGGTAGAGTGGTGTTACTCAGCTTTTGCTGATTTGACCCCTGTTCTCTCCATTTATGGGGTGGGCAGTGTTTGTTTTCTGTTGAGTTCATTTTTGCAGATTTTGTCTTTTGGGAAACAGGGCTTAAGCGAGAGAACGTCACGTGTATATAGTTGTTTTTTTATTTTCAGTAGGAAGCTTTTGTAAGCGTGCCTGTAAAACAATTATGATTCAATTAATAAAGATCCACTGTTTCTTCTAAATAGCTCATTAGTATCACTATCAGTTAATGATTCTTTGATTGTTTAGCCTTGTATTTCCTCTGGGAGGAAATACGGAGGTAACAAGCCCAAATTAAGGTTTGAGGTGCTTCCGCTAAGGATGGATTCTGCCATAGTCAGGCTTTGAAAATTTGGGTTGTTACACTTCTTCTCCTTTCCTCTCTATATCTTCAACCTTGAGTCGTAGCCTTTCTAGCTCGCTCATGAGCTCATCCAGTCTCTCATCAGTAGTCTTTGGCATTGTGAAGTCGGGAGGGGTGATAGGTGTGGAGAAAAATGTATGTAGTGATGGTGAATTATTGATGGCGAGGTTGTTTGTGGTGGAGGTAAACGAGAACCTGGTCATGTCGACGGCTACAGACGAACCAGCCTTGTCGAAGGCCGAGCCTAACTTTTCTCAAGGTTTCCTTTATTCTTTGGACCCCCTATCCTGAATAAGAAGCATGGAGCGCTTAGTAACAGGAAAAAGACTATGAGACTCTCATCTAAGAAAAAGTTGACCCACACATAGAGAAACACATTGTCCTAATAAAAAAGTCCTTAAGCCTAAATGCCCGAATATTTCCCTAATATCCAAGGAAAATAAAGTCAATGAACGAAAATAAGAAAAACATGGACTATCCTATTTTATTTATTTTTCTAGACTCAAAGAAAATGAAAAATGGGATAAAATAAAATAAAAAGAAACTCGGTCTTTTTATATTTTTTCGATTTTTTTTTTGTTTTGATTTTCGGCGGCTTTTTTCGTTTTTTTTTTTGCCGATTTTTTTTTTGTTTTTGATTTTCTTTTTTTTTTTTGACCGAATATGAATTACATCAAAAGAAAAAAAAAAGAAAATAAAAAAATGGAAAAGAGGGAGAGGGGAAACTGAAAGACTGACTCTTTTTTTATACTAAAAAGATCCTAGAAGATTGTTCAATGACTTTTTAGAATACATCATCGGGAAAATGATGAGTGTTCATTGAATTGGAATTCTCGCACCATCTTCGGGCATCAGGAACTAGCTAAAAAAAAGAACAAATGATTCCTAGCACGTAAGTACATGTTGGCACATAATCACGATGGTCATGTATTCATGCAAGCATAATGACAACGCAGTTTGCAGGCAAACATGTGATCAGACGGGCATTACAACGACACATG
>CM076147.1:13055000-13090000 GCA_038025085.1 Tetragonia tetragonoides | reverse complement strand
TAGACGCTTCATGTCGCGTCGCTTGCCTTCCTTCGCCCACAAGCACTCTCTCAAGCAACTATCCCCTAAAGAGTCTTATAAGGTTTAGTGGTTATGACAGGAGGAGACATGACCAGTGCATAACTTTCATTCTGGGGTTTTTGAGAGTTTGGATAATTATTTTCCAAAAGTTCCACCTCAAAATTTTCAAGTATATTATTAAGTTACGAAAAAACAGTTTTTTTTGAAATTTTCACACAAGGTAGCTATTTAATTTAATTTTTAATTAAAAAACAGGCTGAAAATTAGGAAATAATTAGAAATAATATCAGAAAAATTAAAAATCACTTCAAAAAAATTGAAAAATATTTTTGAGACCTCAATTTAATTTCAGAAACAATTTTGAGACCTCACTCCTAACTCTTGGGGGTAAGAAATTCCGGCCCTCACCCATGCTTTTGGTGTTCCGGCCCTTACATTCGCATCCCGTAAAAACGCAATTACAAGCCTATCATGGACCAGATAACCAACCCCGGGGGCTTCCCATATCCCTTAGGGATCTCCCGTGTGATATGGTGTGAAAATATACACCTATGGTCCGGAGCCTCTCGGAAGGCAAAAAAACGTGGATTATCCTTTGATTTTCGGCTTCCCGGGGCCCGGGTGTCATTTCTGCCCAAACATCTCCCAGGGGTCTATCATGACCCTAGAGGACCCTAGGCGCTTCGGGAGGGTCATCCTTATCCCCGAACTCCGATATCACCCATGACGCCGGTATTCCGACCCTTACATTGGCATCGTGTAAAACCGCCTTTACAAGCCTATCAGGGACCCAGTAACCGACCCTGGGGGCCTCCCATATGGGGCAAAAATATTAACGTCAAAAAGTTTGCGTCCGGAGGCCCAGAACACGTCCCCTAGAGCATTCCCGGGGCCTGGTTGCCGTTTTCGCCCTAAATTTTTTCGGGGGCTCTATTATAGCCCTAGGGGACCCCCGGTGCCCCGGGAGGGTCAACTTGATTCCCGAACTCAGATATCACACATGTCGTCCGTTTTCGGACCCTAACAATGGCATCGCGTAAAATCGCCCTTACAAGCCTATCAGGGACCCAATAACCGACCCTAAGGGCCTTCCATGTCCCGTAGGGGTCTCCCGTGAGATATGGGGCGAAAATATTAACGTCGAAAAGTTTGCGTCCGGAGGCCCAAAACACGTCTCCTAGAGCATTCCCGGGGCCCGGTTGCTGTTTTCGCCCGAAATTTTGTCGGGGGCTCTATTATGGCCCTAGGGGACCCCCAGTGCCCCGGGAGGGTCAACTTGATTCCTGAATTCAGATATCACACATGTCCCCCGTTTTCGGGCCCTAATATTGGCATCGCTTGCCTATGTGAAGACTGCTACCTTTTCTATTAGCTTGAATGGGGCTACTGATGGGTTTTTTGAAGCTAAGAGGGGAATAAGGCAGGGTGATCCTATCTCACCCCAGCTTTTTGTTCTGGTAATGGAGTATCTCTCAAGATTGCTGAAGCTGCTAGGGAATGACAAAGACTTCCAATGGCAACCTATGTGCAAAAAGGTGGGTTTAAACCACCTATGTTTTGCTGATGATCTCATGGTGTTCTGCAGAGCCATTGAACCCTCAGTTACCAGAATAGTGGAGTGCTTCTCCTACTTCTCTTAGGCAACTGCACTGAAGGCCAATGCAAGTAAGTCTAATATGTATGTTGTTGGGGTTGATGCAGGGGTTAAGTTGAGATTGATGCAACTATGAGGTTTCCAGGAGGGTAGCTTCCCTATGAAGTACCTAGGAGTTCCATTGTCACCATCAAAATGGAGCAAAGTTGATTGTGCCTGTTTGGTGGAGAAAATCACAAAAAGATTAAACATTTGGGCTTCAAAAACTCTATCTTATGCTGGTAGAACACAGCTAATTAATTCTGTGCTGTTATCATTGCATGTATATTGGGCTAGTATTTTTGTATTGCCTACTGGAGTTATGAAGGAAATTGAGGCAAAATGCAGGCAGTTTCTGTGGTCAGGAAATGACCAGAAAAAGGGGAATAATCTGGTAGCTTGGGACCTGGTGTGTAGGCCTAAAAGAAATGGAGGATTGGGTTTTAAACATTGTAAACATTTTAATTTTGCACTGAATGGAAGATATCTGTGGGATTTAGCTGCAAAAAAAGACAACATATGGGTCAAGTGGGTTAATGAAGTGTATATGAAGGGACAGAACATGTGGCAATATGTTCCTCACCAAGGCTGTAGCTGGGCTTGGAAAAAACTGCACAAGATAAAGGTCCTATTTAGGCAGGCTTATAAAGCAGATAACTCATGGTCCCTTACAGCACACATGGTGGCTATACAGTTAAGAGTGGTTATAATCACTTGATGGTTGATATGATCAAGATGAGGCATGCGCAGTTTATCTGGGGGAGTCTAAATATACCAAGATATAGTTTCTGTTTATGGCTTGCTGAAGCTCAAAGGCTGTTTACAAGGGATAGAATGAACAGATTTGGGTTCTATCATGGTGACATGGATTGCCCTCTATGCACTGGTCATGAAGAGTCTCATCAACATCTATTTGTGATATTGCAGGTGTTTTGAACTGTGGACAAAGGTGAAGACATGGATAGTATGCAGTGCTGACAGTTGCGATATTGCAGGTGTTTTGAACTGGATTGGGCGCCAAAGAGGGAATAAGCTTCAACGAGAAGTTACTGCAGCTGCAATTGCTGCCCTGACTTACTGGATATAAAAGGCTAGAAATGAAGCTTGTTTATAAGAAACTGATGCTTACCAATGAATTCATTATACAGCAGGTCCAGTTTGCTGTGACAACAAAACTAGCTGGTTGCAGGATAAGGAAGCTGACAAGAGCAGAGAGAATTTTCTTGCACAAGATTAGTTAGGGGTTTTTTCTTTTTTTTTTTTGCTTTTATTCTGTTTTAAAATCAGGAACTTTCAGCTTCATGTGTCCTTTGTAAAAAACAAAAAAAGGGGGTTTGTAGTTTGATGATTAGTGATGCAGGTTTATTTTGCTGTGTAGTAAGGTGTGTAAGGTGCTGGTATCTCTGGTTTGTTGAGGTTTGCAGTGTAATGTAGATAAGGGTTGGAGGAGTGAGTGCGTACCCTACCTAGTAGGTGCCGTATTTCCCTCTGATGCCTCTAGGATGTAATCAGTTATTTCCTAGTTTTAATGCAACTACTAACTTTCACCAAAAAAAAACGAATGCCCCCGATTGTCCCTGTTAATCATTACTCCGATCCCGAAGGCCAACACCATAAGACCGGAATCCAATGATGTTATCCCATGCTAATGTATCCAGAGCGTAGGCCTGCTTTGACCACTCTAATTTCTTCAAACTAACAGCGCCGGTGGCACGACCCGGCTAGTTAAGGCAAGGAGCTCATCGCCGGCAGAAGGAGCAGGACGACCGGTGCACACCACTAGGCGGTCCGGTCGGCCCACCCCAAGGTCCAACTACGATCTTTTTAACTGCAACAACTTAAATATAAGCTATTGGAGCTGGAATTACCGCGGCTGCTGGCACCAGACTTGCCCTCCAATGGATCCTCGTTAAGGGGTTTAGATTGTACTCATTCCAATTACCAGGCTCAAAGAGCCCGGTATTGTTATTTATTGTCACTACCTCCCCCTATCAGGATTGGGTAATTTGCGCGCCTACTGCCTTCCTTGGATGTGGTAGCCGTTTCTCAGGCTCCCTCTCCGGAATCAAACCCTAATTCTCCGTCACC
Organism: Tetragonia tetragonoides; assembly: GCA_038025085.1. Taxonomy (NCBI): domain Eukaryota; kingdom Viridiplantae; phylum Streptophyta; class Magnoliopsida; order Caryophyllales; family Aizoaceae; genus Tetragonia; species Tetragonia tetragonoides. The sequence goes on along the minus strand of CM076147.1, from coordinate 13,086,258 downwards.
CGTCACCACCATGGTAGGCCACTATCCAACCATCGAAAGTTGATAGGGCATAAATTTGATTGATGCGTCGCCGGTGCAAAGGCCGTGCGATCTGTCGATTTATCATGAATCATCAGAGCAACGGCCAAAGCCCGCGTCGACCTTTTATCTAATAAATGCATCCCTTCTAGAAGTCGGGGTTTGTTGCACGTATTAGCTCTAGGTTTACTACGGTTATCCGAGTAGCAGGTACCATCAAACAAACTATAACTTTTTTAATGAGTCATTCGCAGTTTCACAGTCTGAATTAGTTCATACTTACACATGCATGGCTTAATCTTTGAGACAAGCATATGACTACTGGCAGGATCAACCAGGTAGCACCATCAATCGACGCTGGACGCGTATGAGCCTTTCCGAGTGATCGGGATGTCAACTCACGCTCGACCGTCATTTGTGATGAGCGAAGAACGCTAGATTGGGCAACTAAGGCCTTTCGGACCCCTGTCCGCTCAGTGTTTCGCATCCCAGAGAACAACTAGAGCACCCAGCCCATGCCATACCTGCACCGAAGGCTCGATGTGGGTGGATGACGTGCTCAGCTTGAGTGGTCCACCCGGCCCCCTTGGGAGGATGCCGGACGAAGATCTAATCTTTTCAGGGTCACTATTACCATCCGTAGGCATCAAACACAGGAAACCATGCTTCGTCCAAGGCAATTCGCTCTTGGAGCAATCGATGAAAAAGTCTGTGGGTGTGCGGTTGACTGCACGAGCAGGAGCCCCGCCAACCCAAACGGACCGAGTGCCACTCACACGCCTTCACAATTATTGCCCCAAAATCACCCTCGACGTACCCACGAAACTACATAGTAGCTCCATGGATGTCAGAGGGAGACCCCAACGAGCACAACGCTCGGCGTGAAAATCTCGATGAAGGGACGTTCGATACCCACTCGCCGGCTACACGAAGGAGATCACATCCATCTGACGTCTGCTAGATGGCTCATCCCGAAGGAGATCAACATCTTTCCGACGCCATCTGAATAGCTTGATTCCAAAGGAGATCACATCCATCCGACGTTTATACCCGCAAGCCGGCTAGATAGCTCATTCCGAAGGAGATCACATCCATCTGACGTTTATACCCGCAAGCCGGCTAGATTGCTCATCCCGAAGGAGATCACATCCATCCGACGTTTATACCCGCAAGCCGGCTAGATAGCTCATCCCGAAGGAGATCACATCCATCCGACGTTTATACCCGCAAGCCGGCTAGATAGCTCATCCCGAAGGAGATCACATCCATCCGACGTTTATACCCGCAAGCCAGCTAGATAGATCATCCCGAAGGAGATCACATCCATCTGACGTCGGCTGGATGGCTCATCCCGAAGGAGATCACATCTGTCCGACGTCGTCTGCATAGCTCAATCCAGAAGGAGATCACATCCGTCCAACATTTATAGCCGCAAGCCGGCTAGATAGGTCATCCTGAAGGAGATCACATCCATCCGACGTTTATACCCGCAAGCCGGCTAGATAGCTCGATTCCGAAGGAGATCATATCCATCCGACCTTTATACCCGCAAGCCGGCTAGATAGCTCATTCCGAAGGAGATCACATCCATCCGACGTTTATACCCGCAAGCCGGCTAGATAGCTCATCCCAAAGGAGATCACATCCATTCGACGTTTATAGCCGCAAGCCGGCTAGATAGCTCATCCGGAAGGAGATCACATCCATCCGACGTTTATACCCGCAAGCCGACTAGATAGCTCATCCCGAAGGAGATCACATCCACCCGACATTTATACCCGCAAGCCAGCTAGATAGCTCATCCCGAAGGAGATCACATCCATCTGACGTCGGCTGGATGGCTCATCCCGAAGGAGATCACATCTGTCCGACGTCGTCTGCATAGCTCTCTCCCGAAGGAGATCACATCCGTCCAACATTTATACCCACATCGTAATCGTAAGCCATTGTCGACTTCGACCAGCGCCCGAGTGGACGCCTAGTAGGCGCTTCATGTCGCGTCACGTCGCTTCCGTCTCCGGCGCCGCCTCCATCTCCGACATAGGGGGCCGATGCTTGAGCTGAGGTGTCGTGGGTGTCCGGCTATGATGGTGGACGACTTGACACTAATCGGCGCCTGGTAGGCACTTCATGTCGTGTCGCTTGCCTTCCTTCGCCCACAAGCACTCTCTCAAGAAACTACCCTCTAAAGAGTCTTATAAGCACTACAAGAAAAACCATTTATAGCAACGATGTTTTGACAACGACAGGAAAAAGTCGTTGCAATAAATTTTTGTGGCAACGACAAATATTTGTCGTTGCAAAATGTTGTTGCGATTAATATAAGTTTCATTTCCCTCCTCCCAAAATACTGGCGGGCCACTTTGAATTTTAGGATTAATCTTTTGCAACGACCTAAGGTCGTTGCAATACTTACCAGCTCTATTTTGCAACGACACCTAGCGTTGCCCGTCATAACGCATATTTTTGGTAACGATCAGTGTCGTAGCTGAACAGTAATCAAATATATAGCAGCGATTATGTCGTTGCGAAGCAATACAAATTAAAAATAAATATAGAGAAAAAGTTACAAAGGGGAAGCATAAGAAGCGAAAATTTCACTTGACGCCCCTTCTTCATCCCAAGCTGCTCATTCGATGCCTTCTTCATCTTCACTCAGGTTACTACTTTTATCTGGTTCTCTCTCGCCTCCCCGTACAATGGCTACTCGAAATCCCTCTCTCTCTTTCTGTCTCTCCTCCTTTCACTCTGTCCCAGGCTTCAATGTTAAGAGTATACAATCTTTGTTATTCTCAGATCTAGGGTTTTGCTCAAATTTTGTTATGATTTTCAGAATCTCCTAATTAGGTATCTTATCTATGTTTGATTTTGGTCCTAATCAGGTTGTTCTCCTCAAAGGCGGTGTATTTTGGAAAAATTTGGTGAGCTCTATTTTCCCTCTCTCTCATGTTTCGTTGATATTTTAGATGTTTGGTTTGAATGTATATGTTTGTTGAAATTTCTATGTTTACTCGCTGTTCGATGCTCCTCGCTTCCCATTTATCTAAACTCGCCTTAAATTTAGGTAAAGTACTTTCATCTTTCTAAATTAATCTATGTCCCCTCACGCTCTTTCTCTCATACTTCTTCTGCAATTTGGAATCTTAAGCATTGGCGATGTGACTTGAATTGGAGGTTGGAGTCTGGTACTAGGTATTCTTTATTTTAGTTGAGACTTGCGTTGAATGTCAAAATTCAGTTTAATAACTTATGGTTAGGGTTTGGGTAATCGAATTACTAAGCTTTGAATTAGACGCTCTTTCTCTCATACTTCTTCTGCAATTTGGAATCTTAAGCATTGGCGATGTGACTTGAATTGTTGGTTGGAGTCTGGTACTAGGTTTTCTTTATTTTAGTTGAGACTTGCGTTGAATGTCAAAATTCAGTTTAATAACTTATGGTTAGGGTTTGGGTAATCGAATTACTAAGCTTTGAATTAGACATACTGTGAATTCGGATGCTTCAGTGAATTTTGTTAGAGTAATTTATATGTAGTAGAAATTTGGGTGTTTATAAATTAGAATTCTGTAGAAAATTTTGTGTTTGTGAAGTACAATGTATGAAGTTCAAATGTTGTTCCTTTATGGATGATTGAGCGTAATTCGAATATTGATTGTGTGATTTCTGTACTGTTATTTTTGGAGTAATGGCATTTTGGTATACATGTGTCACTGAACTGTTATAATAATAGACTACTTGGACTACTTAGTACTCAAATGGAGACTTTATTTCTAATTCTAGTTCATATGTTCAAGCTAGGTTGCTTTTTGCTAAGGTGATGAAGTTGTTAATCTTTGTTCTTTATTTGCTCTATTTGAGGCTCGGTAGTGATGACTTTTTAGTTATGCAACGCAGGTGAACCCTCTACTCAATAAGAAATAGACTACCTTTAAAGTCATATGCATCATTTTAAGATATATGCATCATTGTTTTTCTTTGGGATTTTTAATGCACTATTAAATTTTAGTTATTCTTTCTCTTACTTAAATCTGGTTGAAGGATCTTAGGTGCTAAGTTGCAGAATAAAAAAACTAAAAATATTAGTCTTCAGATCCTTAAGTTCAGACCTGAATTTGCTACCTTGGTTGTACACTACTTGTGTTTTGTTCTGTCATGTCATGAACTTTTGAGTGTCTAAACCTTAGTTTGGGCTTTTATCCCTGTTTTTGTCTTCTTCTAGATAATTTGAGCTTTTATGTGGTAGCAGTGAGACTCGATTAACTATCTAACAAGTTTAATGAGAGGACAAGGCAGCTAGATCATGATTTCTCCCTCAAACAGGTGCTACAATTTTGATGCTAACGCATCAAATTTCCTAAGAACTAAAGAGAGGTGAATATGAACTTACTCTTGGTATTAAGCTACTGTTTAAACGTTGCTGATTTCTAGTTGTTTGCCTGCTCTTGCAGTTGTACTAAGAATTTACATTATGTTTCATGCTTGATTAGTAGACTAACGAAGGTAGCTGAACAAAAGCTTTCACAACGTGATATTAGGGGGCAAAATGTTTGATTTTCATTTTGTTGCAAGGTAGTTGAATTTCATAGACGTCTCTAAACTGTTTAAGCATGGTTTTTACAGGCAAGAAGGCGTGAAAGATAACAAAAATCAGTGCACCATGTGCGGATTTAAACTAATCTTTCTATGATGAGTTTTGAAGCACTTTGGGTGGTAAGTTTCAGATATTTGTGGGCTGATTTTGTTTATTTTTGTTGCAGTCTTGAATTACTTAAATATGGTAGAGCTTAGGTGCATACTTGTGCAATAATGTAACTCAAAAACCAGTCCTAAGATCCTTTATTTCTTAAGTTCTATTACTTGCGGTAGACCTGAATTCTCTACTTTTGTTGTACACTGTTACATGTGTTCTGTTCTAAACTTTTTAGTGTTTAATCCTTATTTTAAGCTTTTATCTTCATCTTTTTTTTTGGTGAGTTAGTTTGGGCTTTTATCTGGTAGGTCAGCCTTGATTAATTAAATAGAAAGTTTAATGAGAGGGTAAGGCGACTAGATCATGTTTTCCTGAAATAGATGCTACAATTGCCTAAGAAAACAAAACTGCTGGTATCTTATCTAACACCTGCATTTTCAGCACGCTCTTTCAACAGAAAACAGGTTGTTGAGTTGTAATTCACTAGGGAAATGGTAAATTTCGTTTGCATGAATATGTATAGCAACTTCTACATGCTTTTTGAATGGGTCTTAAGACTGAATGTACTGTTATGATTTCATATGTTTTAGTGCCATTATTTGCAAGATTAGAGTACTAGAATGCTATAGGAGTCTCTTAATTAGGAATGGAAAGGTCCATACATAGTTGGAGTTAATTTGTGTAGTTGATTTGGTATGCCAATTATGAATCTTTGAGCTTAATTTGGTGGGAATGTCAATATGGACGTTATGCACTTATCTATAATTTGGACTATTCTTTTATGACTTCGTGCTTATGTGTGTTTGGTGGTCATTATAGATTCAAATAAAAGGGATTGAACTGGTTGGATCGACAATCTTGAATTCAGAAAGACTACTACAGACCTTATAGGAGACTGATTGCTCTACAGCTGTTGTCGTGATCTATTGGCGGTGCTGTGAACTTGGTGCTTTGTTGGTGTCGTTTTTACTTCGCATTCTTTTTTCCTTTTAGTTATATTATCGTAGATATATGATTTTCTTTTTGGGAAAGGAGAGATGTATTGTATGTTATCTTAAATTGTAAAGGGCCTTTCATAGGAAATAAGTTACACTTGTCTCGATGTTTTTTTTTTTTCCCGATTGTACTATAACCTCTGTAAAGTTTTAAGGTGGAATATATGGATTTACTTTATGCTATTTGAAAGCTTCTCAATTCACCCAGGTCTTATTTTATGTATCCCATGTTGACGGCCAATAATAAAAATAGTCTTGCGGCTCTGGAGAAAAAAAAAATAAATTAATGGCAACGACCCTGTCGTTACGTTATCTACAGAAGTAGGAGCATAAAATCTGTGTTTCGCAACGATATTTTTTGTTGCAAAAAAAAAATCGATATCTTTTGCAACGACAAATGTTGTTGCGATATGTCTCTATATGTCACTTGAATAAATGATGTATTACATCGACAAAAATCGTTGCAAAAGCTATTTTTCGCAACGACATCATATTTTTAGCAACGACTTTCGTCGTTGCCAAAAATGTTTTTTCTTGTAGTGAAGGTTTAGTGGTTCTGACAGGAGTAGACATGCAGAGTGCATAACATTCATACTAGGGTTTTGAGAATTTGGATAATTATTTTCCAAAAATTCCAACTCAAACTTTTCAAGTATATTATTAAGTTACGGAAAAATATATTTTTTTTTTTTAAATTTTCACACAAGGTAGCTATTTAATTAAAAAATAGGCTGGAAAATAGAAAATATATAGAAATAATATCAGAAAAATTACAAATCACTTAAAAAAAATTGGGAAATATTTTCGAGACCTCACTTTAATTTTAGAAATAATTTTGTGACCTCACTCCTCACTGTTGGGGGTAGGAAATTCCGGCCCTCACCCATGATTTTGGTGTTCCGGCCCATACATTGGCATCCCATTAAAACGCAATTACAAGCCTATCATGGACCAGATAAACAACCCCGGGGGCTTCCTATATCCCATAGGGATGTCCCGTGTGATATGGTGTTAAAATATACACCTACGGTCCGGAGCCTCTCCGAAGGCAAAAAAACGTGGATTATATCCTTTGATTTTCGGCTTCCCACGGCCCGCGTGTCATTTTTGCCCAAACATCTCTTAGGGGTCTATCATGACCCTAGAGGACCCTAGGCGCTCCGTGAGGGTCATCCTTATCCCCGAACTCCGATATCACCCATGACGTTGGTATTCCGACCCTTACATTAGCATCGCGTAAAACTGCCCTTACAAGCCTATCAGGAACCCAGTAACCGACCCTGGGGTCCTCCCATGTCCCCTATGAGTCTCCCGTGCGATTTAGGGCAAAAATATTAATGTCGAAAAGGTTGCGTCCAGAGGCCCAAAACACGTCCCCTAGAGCATTCTCGGGGCCCAGTTGCCGTTTTCGCCCGAAATTTTTTCGGGGGCTCTATTATTGCCCTAGAGGACCCCCAGTGCCTCGGGAGGTTCACCTTCATCCCCGAACCCCGATATCACACATGTCGCCCGTTTTCGGGCCCTAATAACATTTTCTCTCTCTAAAATGCTCTCCCCTTTCTTCTCCACAGAGTTCGTTAAACTCCATTAACAACCCTGAGTTCGATGGGGAAGAAAGAGAAATCTAAGCGAGGGAATGGAAACGATGATGGGGGTGCGAAGAAATCGACAGCTCCACCTTGTCCCACGAAGAATGTGACACAAAGAAAACGTTCAAGCGCAACTCATGAAAACCTAGGTCGAGTTATGAGAAATCTAACGGATGAATTGGAGGACCCAGACATCATGACACCGGAAGTGCATACTGAAACTATGCAGCAAATTGAATTAGCGCAAGAAAAAATTAATTCTTGGATGTCGAAGATGAAGGAAAGGGCCAGCAATCAAGCCTCCGATGAAGAGCAGGTCGAAACTGTACCACAAGAAAAACAGCAACAATTTGCAGATTCAGGTAAAACATCTGCTTGGGAAAAATTTGACATTACAAAACTCAAAAATGCTGGATTTAAATTAGATTTTATAGCACCCGTAATGCTCGATGGAAAACCTGTAGGAGAAATAAACCTCAAGGACATAGAATCTGAAATTAATTATTGGAATCAATCTGTTGTTTGCTATGTTATGGGGTCAAGACCACCTATCAGTGTGCTTAGTGGATTCCTTAGGAGAATTTGGTCGAAGAGGGGAATGAATAAAATAGCTATGATGAAGAATGGACTAGTTATTGTGCGATTCGATTCAATGGAACAAAGAGATGCAGTGCTAGAGGAAGGGGTTTATCATTTTGACAACAAACCAATGATTGTGAGACCTTGGTCTGAGAATATAGACTATGCTCATGAGGAGCTAACATCTGTTCCTATTTGGGTCAAATTCCCGGGTCTGAGTGTCAAATATTGGAATGCAGTAGGGCTGAGTAAAATGGCAAGCTTGGTAGGCAGACCAATGATGGCTGACAGAAACACTGAACTGAAAGTAGGGATCCAGTATGCCAGAGTGTTGATTGAAGTGGAGATAGGGGGGAAATATCCAGATAAGGTACACTACAAGAATGAAAGAGGGAACATAGTGGAACAAGAAGTCGAGTATGACTGGAAACCTGTACTATGCAACCACTGCAAACAACATGGACACAGTGAGACTGAATGCAGGAAAAAGAAAGCAATACAGGAGCCTATGACACAGACAATACCTGGGCAACAAATACCTGCACAGCAAGCAAAGCCAAGAACACAGCAATGGCAGAATGCAGGGAGAGGCAGAGGCAGGATGGGCAATGCAGGGAGAGGGGCAAGGGCTGGAAGAGGTGTCTATAGACAAGTCCAACAGACCAACAATGCAGCAACCCAATTACAGAACCCCTTTGAGATACTGCAAGAAGTAGATGGGGAACAAGAGGGAAGACAGGTACAAGGGCAAGTAACAGAGCCAGGAATGCAGGAAGAACAACCACCAGAGGAAGAGCCAGAACATGGTAAGACTCCTATCTTGACTAATAGTCATGGATAGGTTGCTTATTTGGAATGTTAGAGGCCTGAATGGCCCAAACAAGCAGAGGGATGTGGCCCTCTACTGTAAAAATAATAAATGTGGATTGGTGGCATTTCTTGAAACAAAAATTAGATTAGTTAATATGGAAAAATGCAAAAATAGTTTCATGCCAGAATGGGAATCTTTTAGCAACCACAATGAACACAGACATGGTAGAATATGGATTAGGTGGTTACCTAATTATTTTCATGTTGATATTATTTTTTCCTCTGTGCAAATGGTAATTTGTAATGTGAGAAACAAGGAGGGGAAAAAGGATTTTGTGGTGAGTTTTGTATATGGAATGAATGAGAAAGAAGATAGGAAGCAATTGTGGAAGGACATTAATGATTTTGCAACTATCTGCAACAAACCATGGATTGTTGGGGGGGATTTCAACAATGTTTTGCTACCTGGGAACAGACAAGGTGGTTTGCCAGTCACCTTTGCTGAAATCCAGGATTTTAAATCCTGTATGGATAGTTGTTTCCTCACTGAAATGAGCTGGTCTGGTTGCCCATTCACCTGGAACAATAGGCATGAAGGGAGGGAAAGAGTATACTCTAAGATTGATTGGGTTTTTGTCAATAGTTTATGGATGCAGGAGTTTGACCAGTGCACCCTACAGTTCATGCCAGAGGATGTATCTGATCATTCCCCTATCTACATAAATCTGCACAAAAACCAAATTATAAATAAAACCCCCTTTAAATTCTTTAATATGTGGTGCCTCCACTCTGAATTCCTAGCCTTGGTGCAGCAAGCATGGAATTGTAGAACACACGGTACTAAAATGTTTAGGGTTTACCAAAAACTGAAAAATGTGAAACAGGCCTTGAAAAAGCTTAACAGAGCTGAATTTAGTGATATTTTAGTACAGACTGATATTGCTAGATCAGTGATGAACCAAGCACAGGAAGATGCAAGCAAAGAGCCACTGAATGAGATACTGCAGAAGGGAGAAATTCAGGCTAGGAAAAGGTTCAATGACCTAAACCTGGCAGCTGAGACATTCCTTCAACAAAAGAGCAAGGCTAGATGGGTGCAACTGGGAGATGAAAATAATCAGTTTTTCCATGCAATTATGAAACAGAGAAGGCAACAAAACAGATTGCACTCCATCAAGACACAAGAGGGCATCTTATTGGAGGATAAAGATTTGATTATTGAAGAATTTGTGGGGTTTTACAGGAAGATGCTGGGGGTATCAGGCACCAGAGGCACTACAGCAGAGGAGAGTTTCTTTACAGCAGGGAAGAAATTAAATATGCAACAACAGATGAGCATTAGTGATCCAGTGACTGCTGAGGAAGTACAGAGAGCTATGTTTGACATTGATAAGAATAAAAGCCCAGGCCCTGATGGCTTTGGCTCAGGCTTCTTCAAGGAAGCATGGAGTATTGTCGGGGAAGAAGTGTCCAATGCAATTATAGATTTTTTTGAATCCTCTAAAATGCTGAAAGAGGTGAATGCAACTAACCTTTGTCTTGTGCAGAAAATAGGGAACCCTGAAAAAGCCTCTGATTTTAGACCTATAGCATGCTGCAACACCATATACAAATGCATTTCAAAGATCCTATGTGGAAGATTGGCAACAGTGCTACCTGACCTCATCTCTGTGAACCAGGGTGCCTTTGTGGCACAGAGGTCAATTGTGCACAACATCATGATATGTCAGGACCTAATCAAGCACTACAACAGGAAGCAATCCTCACCTAGATGCTTGATGAAGATAGACCTGAGGAAAGCTTATGATACAATCCACTGGAGTTTTATCAAGGAGATGCTGCAAGGGTATGGATTCCCAATTAAGTTCATTGGATGGATACTTGAATGTATACAAACTGCAAGTTTCAGCATCAACATAAATGGAGGGGTACATGGATTCTTTCTTGCTAAACGTGGCATCAGACAAGGAGATCCAGTATCCCCATTGATATTTGTGCTGGTCATGGAGTATTTCTCAAGGATTCTGAAAATAGCATGTAAGGACAAAAGCTTCAGCTGGCACCCCATGTGCAAGGAACTAGCTTTGAGTCACTTGTGCTTTGCTGATGATTTGATGTGTTTCGGCAAAGCAGGCCCTGAATCTGTAAGTATTATGATGAATTGCATAAATTACTTTGCACAAGCGACTGGTCTGTATGCCAATAAGGAGAAATCTAACCTTTACATAGCTGGTGTGGATGAGGAAACAAAAAGAGAATTGTTAGCATTATCTGGGTTCAGGGAGGGTACATTACCTATGAAGTATTTGGGAGTCCCACTTTCACCATCTAAATGGAGCAAAATTGACTGTGAGTGCTTGGTTGATAAAATGACCAAAAAATTACAGATATGGGCCTCTAGGAATCTATCATATGCAGGAAGAGCTCAACTCATAAATTCTGTGCTTTTCTCTATACATGTGTACTGGTCTAGCATTTTCATAATGCCTGCAGGGGTACTTAAAAATGTAGAACAAAAATGCAGATATTTCTTATGGGGTTCCACTGAGCAGAAGCATAAAACCAACCTGGTGGCATGGGATATAGTATGCAGACCTAGGAAAAATGGGGGCATAAACATAAAAAATTGCAAATGGTTTAATTTGGCTCTGAATGGAAAACATATCTGGGATTTAGCCACAAAAAAAGATACCTTGTGGGTAAAATGGATAAATGGGATATATCTGAAAGGCACCAATTTCTGGGACTATGCACCAGTGTGGGGTGCCAGCTGGTACTGGACCAAACTCAACAAAAGCAAGAGCTATTTCCAGGAGCATTACACATCCAGAGGGGTCTGGAAAAGAGATGCAGATGGTTGCTATACAGCTGCAAGGGGATATAGCACTTTGATGGGAGATATGCCTAAATATAGACATGCCAATCTGATTTGGGGAAGAGTAACAATGCCAAGACACAGCTTCTGCCTATGGTTGGCTCAACAGGGGAGATTGTTAACTAAGGACAGATTGCAGAAAATGGGCTTCCTAAATGGAGATGATGTATGCAACCTGTGCAAAGCAAAGCCAGAAGATCATAATCACCTTTTCTTCACATGTAATATAGCTGCAGGTGTTTTAGAGCAAGTGAGAAGCTGGTTACAGATTACATCAAGAACAAACACAATTCAGAGCTTGCTGAACTGGATAAGTAGGCAGAAATGCTCAAATTTCAGGAAGGAAGTGTATGCAGCTGGGATAGCAGCAGCAGTATACTGGCTGTGGAGATGCAGGAACATTAAACATTTTGTGGGAAGCACTCTTACTGAGATGCAGACCATGCAGCAGATCCAACAACCAGTGAGGGTCAGAATACAACAGTGCAGCAGACTGAGAAAAATCAACAGCAAGGACAAAAAATGGCTAGAAAGAATTTAATTGCTCTTGCACCACAGAAGACTCAGGTAGAAAGACAGAACTGCACCAGATGAGCAACCAGCTGAGAAAGCAGGACATCAGTACCTGTATAGAAATCAAGACAATGGATAGCAGGAGGAAGACAGCAAACTGTGATTGCTGGAAAAAAAGGGGAAGATATATCAGCTCAGGAAGAATGCCCCAGCAGAGGACATTGAGGAAAAGGGCTCCAGGAAGGATACAGAAACAGATTGATACAGAGAGACTCTGAATCAGAACAAATGCAGCTGTGCAGGAATTCAGGCAGCAGTTTTCAGCAGCAATGCAACAACGCAGCAGGATGAGAAAGATCAACAGCAGGGATAAAAAATGGTTAGAGAGAGTTTAAGCTGATCTGTGTACCACAGCAGACCCAGCAGATAGGCAGGACCAGACTACAGGAGAGGTTTTTGCAGGAAAAAACAGAAGGAATGCAGGACTCCAATACCTGTACAGGGAGCTAGACAGTAGAGTGATGTGGATCAGCTTGAGTGGGCACAGCAGGTAGATGAAGCAAGAAAGAAGGAGGAATGAATCAGCTCCTGGAAGTTTTTGTTGTAATATTTTTAGATATATATGTTTTTGTATTTTGCTGTAAGTCAGAAATAATTTTTGCAAATTGTAATGTTTACAGAGATGGTGAGAAACAATTTTTGCAAATTGTAATGTTTACAGAGCTGGTGAACCACTGTCTGTAGTGAGTTGCACCAGATTGAAGGGATGTAAGGTAGTAGAGGGATGTAGAAAAAAGGAACCCTACCTAGTAGGTGGCCTTGGATCTGCATTGCCTAAGGACTGTAATCTTGTTACATTACAGAGAGCAATAATACAATTTCTGACTTGCACCAAAAAAAAAAACATTGGCATCGCCTCTCTCTAAAATGCTCTCTCCTCTCTCCTCGACAGCGCCTGTTAGCCATTAACAAAGCACTGAGTTCAAATGGGGAAGAACGGGAAAGCAAAAAAAGGGAAGGGGGTTCAAGACGGGGATGCGGGAAACTCAGAAGCTCCACCATGTCCCACAAAAAACCTGTCTCAAAGACAAAGAACGAGCGAAATCCATGAAAACCTAGATTTTGTTATGCGGAATTTAACAGAAGAATTGGAGGATCCAGATGTGATGACACCTGATGCGCAAACAAAAACAATCAAACAAATGGAATTAGCGCAGGAAAAAATTGATTTCTGGCTGTCTAAGATGAAGGAGAAAGCACGAACCCAGTTCGCGTCTGAAGATGAGGATGAAGAGCCTGAACAACCAAAGCAACAGGAATTCGCAACTGCAGGTAACAACTCAGCTTGGAAAAAATTTGACATTTCCAAATTAAATAATGCGGGGTTTAAATTAGATTTCATTGCTCCTAAATTGCATGAAGGGGAACCGGTGGGTGAAATTAATTTTAGTGACATTGAATCTGAAATAAACTACTGGAATCAAGCAGTGGTCTGTTATGTAATGGGAGCAAGGCCCCCAATTAATGTTCTAAGTGGTTTTCTTCGAAGAATCTGGGCAAAGAGAGGGATGAATAAAATTGCCATGATGAACAATGGGTTGGTTTTGGTCAGGTTTGACTCCCTAGAACAGAGAGATGCAGTGCTACAAGAGGGGGTTTACCACTTTGACAATAAGCCCATGATTGTTAGGGCATGGTCTGAAAATATAGATTATGAAAAAGAGGAACTGACCTCGGTGCCAATTTGGGTAAAATTCCCGGGACTTAATGTGAAGTACTGGAATGCAATGGGATTAAGTAAGATAGGAAGCCTTGTAGGAAGGCCAATGATGGCAGATAGAAACACAGAGCTTAAAGTTGGAATCCGGTTTGCCAGGGTGATGATTGAAGTTCAAATTGGAGCTGCTTACCCCTATAAGGTGCACTACAGGAATGAGAAGGGAAATGTTGTAGAACAGGTAGTGGAATATGACTGGAAGCCTGTCCTATGCACCTACTGCAAGCAATATGGGCACTGTGAGGCAGAATGCAGGAAGAAAGTTGTTGCAGCAACTGTGATACCAACACAGATTGCAGTACCAGTACAGAAGCAACCTGGCCAACAGGAAAACACTAGGGCACAGCAATGGCAGAATGTTGGGAGGGGGAGAGGAAGAATGAATAATGCAGGTAGAGGAGCAAGAGCTGGAAGGGGTATTTACAGGCAAATTCAGCAACAACAGCAGGATAAGCCACAGACACAAAACCCCTTTGCAGCACTGCAGAATGAAGGTGAAGCACAGGACAAGCAACAGCCCAGAGACAGTACAGAACCTGACATTTAGAAGGAGATACACACAGGTTTAAGAAGGGAATCAGAAGCAGGTTGATGCAGCTAGACTCTGAATCAAGTAACAGGAACCAATAGAGTATACAGGAAATCAACAGGGTGTTGTTGCAGAAAAAAAAGGAGGATGAATCAACTCTGGAAGATTGCCCCAGCAGAGGATTGAGAGGTTGAGAGCGAAAGCAAAGCAGAAGCAGGAAGAAGCAGCTTGAGTGGAAAAAAAGGATAGAAATTCTGTAATAATTTAGATTATTAAGTTTTTGTTTTTTGCTGTAAGACAGGAATGTTTTTTGTATTTTGTATCTGTAATCAGATATGGGGAACCACTGCATGTAGTAAGTGCCCCCAGGAATGTAGGGTTGTAAGGAAAAAAGGGATGCAGAGGAAGAGGAACCCCACCTAGTAGGTGGCCTTAGACTTGCATTACCTATGGACTGTAATCTGTGTAACATTACAGCTAGCAATAACACAATTTCTGACTTGCACCAAAAAACATTGGCATCGCGTAAAATCGCCATTACGAGCCTATCAGAGACCCAAAAACCGACCCTTGGGGCCTCCCATGTCCCCTAGGGGTCTCCCGTGTGATATGGGGCGAAAATATTAACGTCGAAAAGTTATCGTACGGAGGCCCAAAACACGTCCCCTAGAGCATTCCCGGGGCCCGGTTGCCGTTTCGCCCGAAACTTTGTCGGGGGCTCTATTATGGCCTTAGGGGACCCCTGGTGCCCCGGGAGGGTAAACTTGATTCTCAAACTCATATATCACACATGTCTCCCATTTTCGGGCCCTAACTGAGCAGAAGCATAAGACAAGTTTGGTGGCCTGGGATATGGTATGCAGACCAAGGAACAATGGAGGACTTAATGTTAAGAATTGCAAATGGTTCAACATAGCTCTGAATGGCAAGCACATCTGGGATATTGCAACAAAAAAAGACACACTGTGGGTGAAGTGGATCAATGGGATTTATTTGAAAGGAGTTAACATCTGGAATTATGCTCCAGTATGGGGCACAAGCTGGTACTGGAACAAACTGAACAAGATCAAAATTTACTTCCAGGGGCAATACACAGCAAGGGGGCTATGGAAATTTGCATCTGATGGTATTTACTCTGCTGGAAGTGGATACAGAATGCTACAAGGTAACATGACAAAATGCAGGCATGCAGACCTGATATGGGGGAAGATATCCATGCCTAGACATAGTTTTTGCCTATGGCTGGCTCAAATGGATAGATTGCTAACAAAGGACAGATTACAGAGGATGGGATTTCTGAATGGGGATGCCTTATGCTATCTGTGCAAGCACGAACCAGAGGAACACAATCACCTGTTCTTCAAATGCAAAGTGTCAGCAGAAGTGCTGGAACAGATAAGGGGATGGTTGCAAATTTCAGCAAGAGCAAGTACAATTCAGGGGATGTTTAACTGGATCAGCAGACAAAAATGCTCGAGAATCAGAAAGGAAGTTTATGCATCAGGGGTAGCAGCAACAGTATACTGGATATGGAGATGCAGAAATACTCATTTTGCTGGCAAAGGCAACATACCAGTGCCACAGATGATACAACAGGTCCAGCAAGCAGTCAGATGCAGAATCTAACAATGCTGCAACAGCAAGAGGAAGATCTCCAGCAGGGACAAGATCTGGATAGGGGGGATATAGTCTGAAATTAAACTGGATCACAGCAAGGAATAGAGCAAACAGACAGTGTACACCAGACAGAAAGGCAGAAAGCAGAACTCAACAGGGTGTCCTGGCATTTTTGCAAGATACCAGGAACATGTGCAGGGAAATGGACAGCAGGTTCCAGAAGGGAATCAGAAGCAGGTTGATGCAGCCAGACTCTAAATCAGGTAGCGGGAACCAGTAGATTGCACCGGAAACCAGCAGGATGCTGATGCAGGAAAGAAGGTGGAATGAATCAGCTCTGGAAGACTGCACCAGCAGAGGATTCAGAGTACAGGGCAGAAGCAAAGCAGAAGCAGGAAGAAGCAAATTCAGTGGAAAACAAGGAAATTCTGTGATCAGCAGCAGGTTGATGTAGCAAGGCAGAATGAGGAATGTAACAGCTCCAAACAGAGTCGAAAAGCTAGAAGAAATTGTAACATTTTTAGCTATATATGTTTTTGTATTTTGCTGTAAGTCAGAAATAATTTTTGCAAATCGTAATGTTTACAGAGATGGTGAGGATTAATTTTTGTAAGTTGTAATGTGTACAGAGATGGTGAACTACTGCCTGTAGTGAGTTGCACCAGATTGAAGGGTTGTAAGGTAGTAGAGGGATGTAGCAAAAAGGAACCCTACCTAGTAGGTGGCCTTGGATCTGCATTGCCTAAGGACTGTAATCTTGTTACATTACAGTGAGCAATAATACAATTTCTGACTTGCACCAAAAAAAAACATTGGCATCGCGTAAAATCGCCCTTACAAGCCTATCAGGGACCCAATAACCGACCGTAGGGGCCTCCCATATCCCCTAGAGGTCTCCCGTGCGATATGGGGCGAAAATATTAACGTCGAAAAGTTTGCGTTCGGAGGCCCAAAACACGTCCCCAAGAGCATTCCCGGGGCGTGTTGTCGTTTTCGCCTGAAATTTTGTCGGGGGCTCTATTATTGCCCTAGGGGACCCCCGGTGCCCCGGGAGGGGCAACTTTATTCCCGAACTCAGATATCACACATGTCGCTCGTTTTTGGGCCCTAACATTGGCATCGCATTGTAGAATTGGCATCGCAATAACACTGGGCCCTAACATTGGCATCGCAATAACACTGGGCTACTATCAAGGAGGAGATCCAGATACATTTTCTGAATTACTAGGCTGTAAAAACTGCATTGTAGAATGTTTTCTACAAAAGTGAACTGGTCTGGGTGTCAATACACTCAGAAAATGGAGATGCAGGGACCTGCAATGTTTCGAGGGTCAGATTCAGATTTTAGTAGTGCAGTAGCAGGAGAAGATAAACAACAAGGATAAGAGATGGGTAAGGAATCTGTGAAATTCATCTAAATGTGTTTTGTAGATGATGAAAACTATGCAGAAAGTCAGCAGGAAAAATCAGAATCAGAGCTCAGCAGAAGGAAAAGATGCAGAATGCAACAAGGCTAGAGAATTTGTAATAGATTAGTTAACTATGTTTTGTATTTTGCTGTAAGTCAGGAATGTTTGGTTTTGTATGTTTCAGATATGGGGGGTGCATAATTGTTATTTGCACTAAGTCTTTGTAGTTTGGTGTAAGTGGAAATATTTTATGTTTTTTCTGTAGAACTGTAATAGCTTATTATTTTGTGTTTTGTAATTGCTGTAAATCAGCTAGGATAAGCCACTGGATGCAGTATGTTTGCTCCAGGTCTGTTTTTTTTAGGGTCGTGTGGTTGTAAAAGGGATGTAGATACAAGGAACCCTACCTAGTAGGTGGCCCTGGATCTGCACTACCTATGGGCTGTAATCTTGCTACATTGCAGCTAGTAATAATACAATTTCTGACTTGCACCAAAAAAAAAAAAAAACATTGGCATCGCGTAAAACCGCCCTAAATAACCGACCCTAGAGGCCTCCCATGTCCCCTAGGAGTGTCCCGTGCGATACGGGTCAAAAATATTAATGTTGAAAAGTTTGCGTCTGGAGGCCCAAAACACGTCCCCTACAGCATTCCCGGGGCATGGGTGCTCACGGTGTTATGGCCCAAAATACCCAGCTAAGCCCAATGGATCACTCCTCACTAAGTTCGATATTGATAGGCCTCCTGGAAGCTACCAATCAAAGAGGCGGCCCTATAAGCGCACGTGTCAAACCGGGGCAGGCTCAAGACACTCCCCCTATCCACGGATGCCACATGTCACCAAGGGATTGCCCTAAGACCCGTGAAATCCGCGCCTATAAATACCATTATTTCAGGTATGAAAGGAAAACTACTTTCAATCAATCAAAACAATCGGAGCGGGGATCCCGGAAATCCCCTCCGGGCTGGTAACGTATTCTGTCATTTGTAGGTACGACGGCGCAATAACAGTACTCCCAGTGTACGAGGAAATACCCCACAACATTTGGCGCCGTTTGGGGGGAGTACAAGAATACAAAGCGCCAACTCATGACACCACTTGAGGACAAAATGGCGGAAGTAGAGGATGTAACTGATGATTCCGGCCCGGCCGTCCCTCACGGACAATTGGCGGACCCATTGGTCCCAAGCCCAACAGCCCCTTCGGCACGCCGAACCACCACGCTAACTCCAGGCGGCCAGCCGATCATCGAAGGGATTGTCTACGAAGGAGACCTCTTCCGAGCCTTGGCGAAGAATTGTTCTGTTATCTCGCCACTTCAGACACTGTTGTCAGCGCCGTCTTTTTTGTTGAAAGAGACAAAGTCGAGAGACCGGTGTACTACAAAAGCCACGCCTACAACGGCGCTGAGTCAAGCTACCAGTTGATTGAAAAGGTGGTGCTCGCCCTGTACACAGCCAGCAAAAGGCTAAAGCCATACTTCGAGTCGCATAAAGTGGTTGTCCTATCAGACCATCCGCTCAAGAACATTCTTGGCAAATTCGATAATGCTGGCCGAATGTTAAAATGGGTTGTTCACTTGCAAGGACTGGGTATCGAATACGAGCCTCGCAAGGCTATAAAGGGGCAGGTCCTCGGAGATTTTCTAGCTGAAAGCACAAGGCAACCAACACCTTCCTCTGACCCTGATATTCCTTGGACCATCTACCTCGATGGGTTATGAACAACACAGGGCTCAGGGGCGGGGCTCATCTGCACCTCGCTTGAGGGCGAAGACTATGAATACGCCCTCAGATTCAAGTTCAACACCACCAACAATGAAGCAGAATATGAGGCCCTAATCGCAGGAATAGAATATTGCCTGGTTGCTGGGGCATGCAAAATACGAGCTTACTCCGACTCCCAGTTGGTAGTTAGTCAAATACTGAGAACATACGAAGCCAGGGACAAAAATATGAGCGTCGAACTTGTCTCGCAACTGATTACATTCGAAGTCCGCCAGGTGCCCCAATCAGAGAACAATCAGGCCGACGCCCTGTCCAAGCTCGCAAGCTCGGCAAAGAGCGACCATCCCCGATTGATGTTCTGGGACATCAATGCCGAACGCAGCATTGAGAAAGCCGAAAGTATGGTCATAGACAGGAGTCAAACTTGGAAGGACCCCATCATCCAATTTCTAACAAACGGGACGCTGCCGGAAGGTAACAATGAGGCAGAAAAAGTCTGAGTGTAGGGCAAAATGGTTCACCATGTTTGACTTCCAACTATACAAACGATCTTACACTCAACCGTTGCTAAAGTGCATTACCCCGGCATCTAGGCAAAAAGTGTTAGCAGAGCTCCATGATAGCGTCTGCAGCTCGCACATTGGTGGGCGAGCACTGATAGGGAAGACACTCAGGATGCGCTACTTCTGGCCTACACTAAGGCAAGACGCTATCTCCTACACCAAAATGTGCGATAAATGTCAGAGGTTCGCCAACACTCCTCAAAAACGGGCAACCGAGCTGCACCCTGTTTCCACCACACTGCCATTTGCACGATGGGGCATTGATATTCTTGGCCCCTTCCCAATGGCTAAGTACCAGCGAAAGTTCGTCATCGTCGCTGTCGATTACTTCACGAAATTGATCGAGGCTGACGCAGTATCTAAAATTTCAGAGGCCGATGTCAAGAAACTCATTTAGCGAAACATTATCACTCGCTTCTGTTGTCCAAGGAACATCACATTCGATAATGCTGCGCAGTTTGAGGCGCCAAAGCTCCAAGACTGGCTTAAGAAATACGGAGTAACAGGAAACTTCACAGCCGTAGCCAATCCTCAGGCTAACGGAGAAGTAGAGTCCTCTAGCAAGCAAATTCTCCTGGGCTTAAAGCGTAGGTTGGAAAAAGCCAAAGGACTATGGGCTGACGAGCTACTCAATGTTCTGTGGTCTCTCCGAACCACAAAAAAGAATGCAACTGGTGAAACACCCTTTATGCTCGTCTACGGGGCCGAAGTCGTGCTGCCAATTGAAACGTAGGAACCAACTCTGCGCATCTTAATGTACGATGAAGCAGCCAACAACGCCCATCATCGCGAAGATCTGGATTTGTTGCCAGAAAAACGGGGTGATGGGCTACTACGCGCCAAAATCTATCGCCTCAGGATGGCAAGGTAATACAACAAAACAGTGCGCCCGTGCCCCCTGTATGCTGGTGACCTTGTGCTCAGAAAGACGGAATCAATCGGAAAGGCATCTGAATTCAGCAAGCTAACTCCAACATGGGAGACCCACACTTGATCTTGATCGTCGAAGAATTGCGACAAGGAACCTATCGGCTATCCACCCTTGACGAAGAAATGCTCCCAAGGCCCTGGAACACCGTCAACTTGAAAAAGTACTATTTCTGAGTGCCATCAGCAATGCTTGGCAAGGGTAAGGACAAAACCACTTATCTAGGCAAAATAATCAGTCGTGTAATCACAATATTCACTTTTAATCAGGTTATTCGGTGCAAACTTTACATGAATGAAAACACAGGCTTCAGTTTATTTTGAGTTTTGTTCACTACCTCGATAAATAACGAAAATACATTTATCCAAACTGCGAATTTTACACGGACTCTAACAAAAGCTAGCCAAAATCAGTCCAACTCGCAAGACAACACGAGCCTTGACAAAACGTCAGCTAAGATCGGCTCAAAAAAACCTGCTGTCAAAACGGACTCTGATTAAACAAAATCAGCTAAAACATCAGTCCAGGCAGATAAACACACTGTATTCCATGTGATTTGGGGCAAAAGCATCCCATTTAACATTTATGAAAAATCACAAGCAATACTCCTATTATCCTAAATCAACATCATCGGGGGGACCGTCTTCATCTACACGTCCCTCTCCGTCGTCGTTTAAGCAAATCTCGTCATCATTAGCCTGTTCGAAATAGGTCGGCTCGAGTTCAGCATTGGTCGGGTTTGAACCATCTGTAGCCATATCTCCCGATCCCCCTGTTCCACAATCAAGCGGGGATCCCTTCCTCGAACTCCCCTCATCAGAAGTGCTCGCCCATGAACCCTCTGCCCCAGCATCACAAGGGATTTCCTTTGGAGGACTCCCCTCGGCGAAGTCCAAAGCAGGCCTACCAGCAGTTTTGTTCGGTGGATTATCGGTATCCATGAGATCATCAAAGTTGAAGATGCTATCAAAACTGTCATGATCCTTGTCCACAATGTTTTCACCATCGGCAAGATCAGCGGGCAACTCCAGGTCGTCATCTGAAAGATGTGTTGCCACCAGATGATCCCCGCCTTGAGGAAAGGCGTCGTCCGCGGGCTCACTTGGATCGCCGCCATGTTAAGACCCACGGGCTGCGAATGACCTACCCCACCGACACCGGTCCCCCTCAAACGCGCCAACTCTTCGCGCAGTGCCAAGTTCTCTTCGCGCAGGGCCAGGTTCTCCATGTGTAAATGATTCCCCCTGGACCTCTCCTCTTCAAAGTCCTGCTCCATAATGGTCATCTTTGAGAGGTGATTTTCTCGTTCTGCAACTATCTGCACACCCTGCATCTCGGCAAGTTACGAAGATGCGAGCAACTGCTTATTCGCTTCGCGTAGTTCTCGAAGCTTCCTGGCATATCCTTTTTCCCGGCGCATCATGGCGTAGAAATAATGCTGAAAACCCCCAACACGAACCATTAGCTCAACAAGGACGCGATGGATCTCATCCATCTGCTTCACCCTCAGGCTGCAGAGAAAGTCTAGATCGGCGTTGGGAATCATGCCCATCATCTGCTCAAGGAAATTGTTCAGCTTGTCCATCTCACCTTTAGCAATCGCTTTCATATAAGAAAAGCCCTCCGGATGGAGAGGAGGATTGCTGGAACTAGCGCCTTGGGAAGCACCCGCTTTTCGAGCAGCCTCCCAAGCCTCATAGGCGTCAAAAGCCGGAGCCGATATATCCTCAGCAAAATCAGATTCCCGGGCTATCACGTCCCCTTCCGCGTCAACATCAAAATGACAATCAGGATTCCCAGTGGCCCTTAGAATTGGGGCACGCATGGGACTCCGAGCTGAACGGCTAGCAACGACGCGAGGTTCATCACCAGGGTCGAGCCCTTTGTGAAGGCGTCCTATTTGCGAGGAGCTACTCTCTTCTGAGGATCCTTTATCGATCACTGAATGGCTTTCAGAACGTCCGCCGAGCAAAAGCTGTCGTCGTCAACCTGACAGTTTGGCTGAGGAGTGTCCCCGGCAGGAACCACTTTGCCGGCCGGCGTGCTCTGCGAAACACTGCAATTTAACCAAGAAGATAGATCTCCGCAACGGGAGGGATCCATAACGCAAGAGAGTATTTGAACAAGATTATTGCCAGAAAAGGAAAACAAGAATGAGAATAATGAGAAGGGAGCTCAGAGGAATTTATAGACAAAAGGCCTGTTCAGAAGAATTTATAGACAAAAAATATTTGTTCTCATTAACGAGGTGCCACGTGGCACAAAGTTACAAAGGCAATCTGAAAACACACCCAGAAGCGGGCCCACACGAAAAAAAGTCCAGAGAAAAAAAAAAAGCGACAAACTATTCTTCGGCAGACGACATTTCTTCATCATCAGCCCCATGATCCGACGAGAATCTTTCGGCAATGATTACCTTGACAAGAGTGCACAACTTCGTATGGGTCGGCAACGGTGATGGTTGTTCATCGTATGGGTCATGGTGTTGCATCGTGCTGCAACGCACGGGTCATGGTGTTGCATGGTGCTGCAACGCATGGGTCATGGTGTTGCATCGTGCTGCAACGCATGGGTCATGGTGTTGCATCGTGCTGCAACGCATGGGTCATGGTGTTGCATCGCATAGGTCATGGTGTTGCATCGTGCTGTAACGTATGGGTCATGGTTGTGCATCGTGCTGCATCGCATAGGTCATGGTGTTGCATCATGCTACAACGCATGGGTCAAGGTGCTGCATCGCATGGGTCATGGTGTTGCATCATGCTGCAATGCATGGGTCATGGTTGTGCATCGTGCTGCAACGCATGGGTCATGGTGTTGCATCGCATGGGTCATGGTGTTGCATCGTGCTGCAACGCATGGCTCTTTGTGTTTCATGGTGCTGCAACGCATGGGTCATGGTGCTGCATAGTGCTGCAATGCATGGGCCATGGTGTTGCAACCCGTCGTGGTCCGCACCTCGACAGCTGGGTAGCAGCGTCACGGACACTCAGTGCTCGGTCATGAGTGTCGCGGACAGGCACCATCGACTAGTAAAATAGGTTGCGACTAGGTGTTATGTCCCGTCACAGGTGTCGAGCTTTGGAATGCCCGGACAAAGTGTGGAATTCGTCGGACAAGGATGAGCGCAGGACTTCCTTGGGGGATGAAAAGGTCCACGGTGGAGTCGGATGATGAGAAACAAGGTTTAAGTTCCATCGGAGATTGAGTATGAAAGTTATGCAACTTTGATGGTCAATCCTGTCACTTGGGCTGAACCATATAAGACTCTTTAGGGGGTAGTAAGTGTTTCAGCTCTCCACCTCCCTGTGCATGGATGGTTGGCAAACATCATGACACTTAAGTGAGCTTCCCCGGAAGGGGGCAGGCTTGATGGCATGTCAAAGGACAGCGTTGAGTCTTTTCGGGATAGAACATCCCGGGGACATTATCGAGTAGCCGGCGGGCTTGATAGTGTGCATCATGCGCCAAGAGGAGGGTCCCTATTTTGAGACGGTTGCGGGACGCTTTATCCATGAACCTTATCAATGGGATAAGATCCTCCATGAGGGCTTTCGGGAAGCCCGGTCAACGAGGGGCTGTGTTGCATTAGCGGTGCTCTCGGATCCCGGGACATCGGTACCACGGGATGGGCGACCCCGTGGGAACTTGTGGGACTTAAGGGTATACTTCCTAGTATTCCTATGAAGGGAAGGATGTCCCAGGAAGGTTGCCTGCTCGGTGAATGGGACCCTACTCGATGAGGCATCGATGGCCTCCTATGAACTCAAAGGGAGCAACCATGACTCTCGGTTTCTCAAAGAATCGTGAACTACTCAGAAGGAGCTTGAGTGCTCGGGACGAGGATAGTCGCCCGGACGATCGAGATGCGCTGTCACGTGCCGATACCGAGCACCACTCTAGCTCCTGTTGACCCCGCTGCCACTTAGCTCACAGTCCCGTCGGAACTAAGTCAGGCTCCCCTTTTGTCCAGGCACGACACCTTCCAGACGCACACTACGCAGCGTTGACGCCTCCTCGACGCCTAAGTGTTGTCGACCCTTGTGATCGACTAAGGTTGCCGCCCGTAAGACGACTAGGTTGTCGGTTAGGTGGGAACGTTGAAAAGAACAAGTGTTGATGCAAAGAGAAACGCTTAAGTGTTATGGGAATTAAAATGCACTTCACTAAGTAAAGCTTTGTACACTTTAGCTCTCAATGTGTTTGCTCTCTCTACACACTTTGCTCAAATGAGGGCTCCCTCCTATTTATAGGGAATTCAGCCCCTCACAATCCTCCCTAAAGCTTCCCTAAGCTTCCAGAGTATTCACAATATTTAATTACAAAGGATATTTCTAGAAAACCCCTAGGAAATATCCTAGACCCTTAAAGAAACCTTTAGAAACCCTTGGAAGCTCCCTTGAACCTTCAAGAGCCTCCATGCACCGGATTGCCCAAGAACATTCCAGAAACCGTGCCTTCCCAGAGGAATCTGGAGACTTCCAGCGTCTATTGGCGCCTCCTAGGTGCCCAGCTCCCTTGTTAGCGCCTTCCTTCATTGTCAGCGCCCATGTCAGCGCCCATGTCAGCGCCTATGTCAGCGTCTACCAGGCCATGCCAGCGCCTATCTCAGCACCCTAAAATTATACTAAGTATCCAGTATGAAAGTTAGGCACTTCCCATGTCTACTCCTGGCAGAATGGCTGAACCCCAAAAGACTCTTTAGGGGGTAAGTGCTTCTTGAGAGGCACTCGTCACAGCTCCCTAGCCACCCATGCGCCCTCGTCACGCATGATGACCGATGAGGAGTGTCGCCCCGTGACATTCTCCCCCACCAAAGTTGTCGACGCCCTCGTCGACTCGACCCGTCGTGCGCCCTTCGGTACCGTCCCTCGAGCGCCTAGTCCCTGTTGCCGTTCCGTGACCCTTGTCCCTTCGATCACGTCCCGACTTGTTGCCTCGTCTCCGAGACCCTTGACACCTACGCCTTGGCGCCGAGATCACCCTCATGGAAGAGATTTTGATGCCCTCTTCCGTGACTATGTGGCAGGCACGACATACGCCTGCCCCTTCCCTGTGATGGTGATGCTTCCTTCTCCGAAACTCACCGGTGCCACCATTGCTAGGAACTTCATGCCCAGCACAGCCCGTTGATCGTCCATCTCCACGATCATAAAGTCCAACTTTCCCGTCCATTCACCCAAGAGAACGGGAACCTTGAACGCTTTCCCATAGATTGGCGAGGACGCTGAGTTCACCGCGTTCAGCTCGCCCTCCGCCCAAGTGTAGCGCACTCCTAGCGCTTTAGCCTCCCCCAAGGCCATCAGGTTCTGGGTCGACCCCGTGTCGACCAACATCTCCGTTGGCACGTCGTCCATCCGTGCCTTCACCATCATCAAGCCACTCCTTGCCTTGGCTCCCTCTGTAGTCGCTGCTGCCTGTCCCGTCAGTGCTCCATCCGCGACTGAGACGCTGTTGACGAGTCGCATCGTGCCAAGCCTTATGTCTTCCCATCGTAAGGCACCCATCTTGGCCACGTCTAAGTGATGCTCCTCGCCCTCGTAGTGGGAAACGATAGCGTTGAGCTTATGTCGCTGCGGACAGTCCCTCACCATATGCGCCCCAGCACATAGGAAGCACTCCAGCTTCCTCCGCTCACGACTTGGCTCCACGGACTTCCCCTTGTCCGCGCTTCGTTCTCCTCGGTTGAAGGTGCGCTCCTCCCGGGCACCTCCGTCATTCCTCGGTGGGTACGGTTTCCCCCACCTGATTCCTCGCCACCTTCAACGACCTTGTCCCTCCTCGGTTGCTCCTTCGTGAAGTCACTTGAAAACTCGATCAAGGATTCCGCTGCTGCGATAGCTTAGGCCAGGTCTTGCACACAACGTCGCTTCAAATACTGCCCGGCCCATCGCTGCAACCCATCCATAAAGTAGAAGAGGCGATTTTTCTCGGTCATGTCCAGAATCTCGAGCATGAGCGAGATGTAGGCGTTAATGTACTCCCTGATCGACCCGGTATGCTTCAACTCCCGTAGCTTCTTCATTGCAAGGTCCTCCGCATTCTCCGGGTAGAACTGCTTCTTAAGATCCGCCTTAAACTTGTCCCACGTCTTGATCGAGACAAGCTTCCTCTCGATCTCCCCGTACCTCCTCCTCCACCATAATGCAGCGTCCTCCGTAAGATACATGGTGGCAGTATTGATTTCGGAATCGTCGTCCTCCAAGTGCAGGGCGCGAAAGTAACGCTCCAAGCTCCAAATGAAATTACCAATTTCCTTAGCGTCCCGCTTCCCGACGAATTTTTGCGGTTCGGGTACCTTGACCCTAGGCGCCTCCCTTGACGTGGCACTCCCTGCTACCACCGCGTTACAAAGGACTATCTCCGCCTTTGCACTTTCCAACTCCGTCTGGACAGCCGAGATCAAGCCCCGCAGCTTGATCTCCATGTTGGCAAGCTCCTCCTGGAACTTAGCCTTGAGATCGTTGAGCGCAAGCAACATCTTCTCGCTCAAGTCCTCCGAGGCCGTCTCGACATCGTCCAACCTCTGATCCGAGCTGTCGACCCTTGACTCGAGCACCACGATAGCATCAGTGAGATTGACAACGATGTTGTCGACGTCCTTCTTGTTTTTTTTACCCCTTGATTGTGGCCCCTCGTGAACCACTCCCGACACTTCAACGTTCTCTTCACCGATGTTGTCTTTACCAGCCGCATTGGTCACGATTTCCCTTATCGTACCAAGCCCGAATGACTACCTCGAGTTGCCAAGTTCACCACACTTGAGTGGACACCACGTTGCCAAGCACTCCCTTGCTTGACCTGCTCTGATACCACCTGTCATGTGCCGACACCGAGCACCACTCTGGCTCCCGTCGACCCCACTGCCACTTAGCTCACAGTCCTGTCGGAACTAAGTCAGGCTCCCCTTTTGTCCGGGCACGACACCTTCCGGATTCACACTACGCAGCGTTGACACCTCATCGACGCTTAGGTGTTGCCGACCCTTGTGATCGACTAAGGTTGCCGCCCGTAAGACGACTAGGTTGTCGGTTAAGTGGGAACGTTGAAAAGAACAAGTGTTGATGCAAAGAGAAACGCTTAAGTGTTGTGGGATATTGCAACCAATACCGGACCTTTGTGTGGACTTGTGAAACATCACTCCAAAAGGAGGTGATCCGGGGCAAGATGACCCCGTGCCGAGACCTTTAATGGAGATAAACCAGCAGTGCGGGCGATAGTTAGAGGTGTGTTCCTTGAAGTGTGTCAATCGAGAAGGGCGATATTGTAGTGTGAGTGCAGCGATTTTGATCTTGCAGAACTCAGCGCAAGAGTCAGAATCTCATTTCCAGAGGTGATCCAAAGGGAATACATCGCGAGAGTACGGGTGATGATTGAGTCTCAGAAGGGTGCTCGAAGAAAGGCACTCGTTGTCGTGCTCTGTAGGTGTGTTGTGGAAGTCGAGCCCAGTGGTACTTGTTAAAGTACACTGGTGCTGCACTATGGAGTTGTGCTTGGAAGACGGGGTGTGTCTCTGCACTTTTGCGGATGGACAAACGTTGCTTATGGGAGCAAGCTTTATGGGAAGTTAGTTGGTTGCTTGTGGGAGCTACCGTTCGCAGTAGTGTACGCAAATCAGCGTCCGAAGAGATGTTACTTGGGCTCAATGGAGCCAGCTCGAATTTGGAGCCTTTCTTGTCCGGTGACCCTGAAATATTGGGTGCACTTGGATGTTCCGTGGCCAATGAAAGAGGGGGCGCACGTGGTGGTTCGTTGCTGTCTAGTGACCCTGAAAGATTGGGTGTACTTAGACGTTCCGTGACCCATGAAAGAAAGGGTGCACGAAGTAAGTCTTAGTCGACGAGGACGTCGACGGCTTAAGTGGGGGAGAGTGTCGTGGTCCGCAACTCGATACCTCGGTAGCAGCATCACGGACACTCAGTGCTCGGTCATGAGTGTCGCGGACAAGCACCAGCGACTAGTCAGCTAGGTTGCGACTAGGTGTAATATCAGGTCACAGGTGTCGAGCTTTTGAATGCCCGGACAAAGTGTGGAATTCATCGGACAAGGATGAGCGCAGGACTTCCTTGGGGGATGAGAAGGTCCACGGTGGATTCGGATGATGAGAAACAAGTTTGAGTTCCATCGGAGATTGAGTATGAAAGTTATGCAACTTTGATGGTTACTCCTGTCACTTGGGCTGAACCATATAAGACTCTTTAAAGGGTAGTAGGTGTTTGAGCTCTCCACCTCCCTAGGGTGCATGGATGGTTGGCAAACATCATGACACTTAAGTGAGCTTCCCCGGAAGGGGGCAGTCTTTATGGCATGTCAAAGGACAACGTTGAGTCACTTCGGGATAGAACATCCCGGGGACATTATCGAGTAGCCGGCGGGCTCGATAGTGTGCATCATGCGCCGAGAGGAGGGTCCCTATTTTGAGACGGTTGCGGGACGTTTTATCCATGAACCTTATCAATGGGATAAGATCCTCCATGAGGGCTTTCGGGAAGCCCGGTCAACGAAGGGCCGTGTTGCATTAGCGATGCTCTCGGGTCCCGGGACATCGGTACCACGGGATGGGCGACCCTGTTGGAACTTGTGGGACTGAAGGGGATACTTCCTAGTATTCCTATGAAGGGAAGGATGTCCCGGGAAGGTTTCCTGCTCGGTGAATGGGACACTACTCGATGAGGCATCGATGGCCGAGTCGGGGACAGTGACCCATGAATGCAAGGTGCGCATTCATAGGTCGGCCTCCTATGAACTCAAAGGGAGCGAACATGACTCCCGATTGCTTAAAGAATCGGGAACTACTCAGAAGGATCTTGAGTGCTCGGGACGAGGATAGTTGCCCGGACGATCGAGACGCGCGCTCTGGACTTGACACGACCGAGAGTACTTTGGGCCTCCTGGGGTCAGGACCAGAGTGTCGGCACTAGTACGCGACGAGGGTCTGGAGTATGGGTCAACCATGATGCGGGATAACGGAGATAACCGATTGGGCGAGTGTCGGGCTAAATAGCCGACACCAGGAAGTGACTAGTATCTCGAGAGTGGAACAAAAGTGAAGCGAGCAAGCCTCGATAGGATGATTTGAGTTGCGAAGAGTTCAATGTGTGTCAGAATGGACAGAACCTCACGTGAAGGCTGGTCAAGACTCGGTGAAGTGTTGACGTCGTACGGTCATTCCGCAGCGAAAATATTAGGACCGTAACACAACGCATGGGCCATGGTGTTGCGTCGTGGGACATGGGTGATGCAACGCCATGGGTCATGGTGCTGCGCATGGGACATGGATCATGTGACAAGGTGTTGTGTCATGGGACATGGGACAAGGTGCTGCGTCATGGGACATGGGACAAGGTGATGCGTCATGGGACATGGGTCATGGGACAAGGTGCTGCGTCATGGGAGATGGCTCATGGGACAAGGTGCTACGTCATGGGACAGTCCTGGGATAAGGCGCTGCAGCGGCATGGGAAAAGGTTGTTGCAGCGCCATGGGACAAGGTGGTGCAGCGCAATGGGACAAACGTGCTGCAGCGCCATGGGACAAGGGGCTGCAGCGCCATGGGACAAGGGTGCTGCAGCGCCATGGGACAAGGGTGCTGCTGCCCCATGGAACAAAGGAGCCATAGCCTCTAGGACATGTTCTTCATACTTGGGATGTTTTCATACTTAGCACGCACATGAGGCCTTTTTCCTTGTATCTTGTCTCTTGTGTTCATGCTTAACCCTTATGTCTTTTTTACGAACCTCTTTTTTACCCAACAGACCAAGAATTAAAGATTTGGTGGGAAAGGGGGAGGGATGAATCGAGTCAATTAGGGCTGAATCTCAGTGGATCGTGGCAGCAAGGCCACTCTGCCACTTACAATACCCCGTTGCATATTTAAGTCGTCTGCAAAGGATTCAACTCCCCGCTCGGTAGGAATTGTACTTCAAGGCGGCCCTCGCTGCGCATCCGCCGTGCAGGCTTAGCCTACGACAGGTGCCCATGGGGGCCGAGGCCCCTACTACTGGACGGAAATCGGGCGGCAAGCGCTTGCGTCACTTCTGGCCCGGATTCTGACTTAGAGGCGTTCAGTCATAATCAAGCACACGGTAGCTACGTGCCTCTAGCTTTTCAACCAAGCGCGATGACAAATTGTGTGAATCAACGGTTCCTCTCGTACTAGGTTGACTTTCCATCGTGACACTGTCACCAGTAGGGT
Organism: Tetragonia tetragonoides; assembly: GCA_038025085.1. NCBI lineage: Eukaryota > Viridiplantae > Streptophyta > Magnoliopsida > Caryophyllales > Aizoaceae > Tetragonia > Tetragonia tetragonoides. Next base: position 13,055,442 of record CM076147.1, on the reverse strand, counting down.
AAAACAAACCTGTCTCACAACGGTCTAAACCCATCCTGGATCGGCCCGTAATGCGAGCCTTAGGTCCAAAAAGAGGGGCAGTGCCTCGCCTCCGACTCATGGAGTAAGTAAAATAACGTTAAAAGTAGTGGTATTTTACTTGTGTCGAAGCTCCCACTTATGCTACACCTCTCAAGTCATTTCACAAAGTCGGACTAGAGTCAAGCTCAACAGGGTCTTCTTTCCCTGCTGATTTTGCCAAGCCCGTTCCCTTGGCTTTGGTTTCGCTGGATAGTAGACAGGGACAGTGGGAATCTCGTTAATCCATTCATGCGTGTCACTAATTAGAAGACGAGGCATTTGGTTACCTTAAGAGACTCAAAGTTACTCCCGTCGTTTACCCGCGCTTGGTTTAATTTATTCACTTTGACATTCAGAGCACTGGGCAGGAATCATATTGCGT
>CM076147.1:13047500-13052500 GCA_038025085.1 Tetragonia tetragonoides | reverse complement strand
GTCGTTCTGCTAGGCAGGTTTCGACAATGATCCTTCCGCAGGTTCACCTACGGAAACCTTTTTACGACTTCTCCTTCCTCTAAATGATAAGGTTCAATGAACTTCTCGCGACGTTGCCGGCGACGAACCACCCACGTCGCCGCGATCCAAACATTTCACCGGACCATTCAATCGGTAGAAGCGATGGGCGGTGTGTACAAAGGGCAGGGACGTAGTTAACGCGAGCTGATGACTTGCGCTTACTAGGTATTCCTCGTTGAAGACCAACAACTGCAATGATCTTTCCCCATCATGATGAAATTTTAAAGATTACCCGGGCCTGTCGGTCAAGGCTATAGACTCGTTGAATACATCAGTGTAGTGCGCGTGCGGCCCAGAACATGTAAGGGCATCACAGACCTGTTATTGCCTCAAACTTCCGTGGCCTGGAAGGCCATAGTCCCTCCAAGAGGCTAGCTGCGAAGGTATGACTCCGCATAGCTAGTTAGCTGGCCGAGGTCTTGTTCGTTAACGGAATTAACCAGACATGTCGCTCCACCAACTAAGAACGGCCATGCACCACCACCCATAGAATCAAGAAAGAGCTCTCAGTCTGTCAATCCTTATTATGTCTGGACCTGGTAAGTTTCCCCGTGTTGAGTCAAATTAAGCCGTAGGCTCCACTCCTTGTGGTTCCCTTCCGTCAATTCCTTTAAGTTTCAGCCTTGCGACCATACTCCTTCCGGAACCCAAAAACTTTGATTTCTCATAAGGTGTCGCCGGTGCCCTAAAAGTAACATCCGCCGATCCCTGGTCGATATCGTTTATGGTTGAGACTAGGACGGTATTTGATCGTCTTCGAGCCCCCAACTTTCATTCTTAATTAATGAAAACATCCTTGGCAAATGCTTTCGCAGTTGTTCGTCTTTCATAAATCCAAGAATTTCACCTCTGACTATGAAATACGAATGCCCCGACTGTCCCTGTTAATCATTATTCCAATCCCGAAGGCCAACACAATAGGACCGGAATCCTATGATGGTATCCCATGCTAATGTATCAAGAGCGTAGGCCTGCTTTGAGCACTATAATTTCTTCAATGTAACAGCGCCGGTGGCACAACCCGACCAATTAAGGCCAGGAGCGCATCGCCAGCAGAAGGAGCAGGACGACCGGTGCACACCGCTAGGCGAACCGGTCGGCCCACCCCAAGGTCCAACTACGAGCTTTTTAACTGCAGCAACTTAGATATACGCTATTCGAGCTGGAATTACCGCGGCTGCTGGCACCAGACTTGCCCTCCAATAGATCCTCGTTAAGGGATTTAGATTGTACTCATTCCAATTACCAGACTCAAAGAGCGCAGTATTGTTATTTATTGTCACTACCTCCCCGTGTCAAGATTGGGTAATTTGCGAGCCTTCTGCCTTCCTTGGATGTGGTAGCCGTTTCTCAGGCTCCCTCTCCGGATTACCCTAATTCTACATCACCCATCACCACCATGGTAGGCCACTATCCTACATCGAAATTGATAGGACAGAAATTTGAATGATGCGTCGCCAGTGCAAAGGCCGTGCGATCCGTCGAGTTATCATGAATCATCAGAGCAACGGGCAAACCCCGCGTCGACCTCTTATCTAATAAATGCATCCGTTCCAAAAGTCGGGGTTTGTTGCACATATGAGCTCTAGAATTACTGTGGTTATCCGAGTAGCAGGTACCATCAAACAAACTATGATGATTTAATGAGACATTCGCAGTTTCACAGTCTGAATTAGTTCATACTTACACATGCATGGCTTAATCTTTGCGACAAGCATATGACTACTGGCAGGGTCAACCAGGTAGCACCATCAATCGACGCCGGACGCGTAGGAGCCTTTCCGAGTGATCGGGCATCGTTCGTGCTGAGCGAAGAACGCTAGATTGGACAGGTAAGGCCTTTCGGACCCCTACCCGCTCAGTGTTCCGCATCCCAGAGAACAGCTAGACGTGGGTGAACGACGTGCTCAGCTTGAGTGGTCCACACGGCACCCTTGGGAGGATGCCGGATGAAGATCTCATCTTTTCAGGGTCACGATTACCATCCGTAGGAATCAAACACAGGAAACCATGCTTCGTCCAAGGCAATTCGCTATTGGTGCAACCAATGAAAAGGTCTGTGGGTGTGCGGTTGACCGCACGAGCAGGAACCCCGCCAACCCAAACGGACCGAGTGCCACTCACACGCCTTCACAATTACTGCGCCAAAATCACCCTCGACGTACCCACGAAACTACATAGTAGCCCCATGGATGTCCGAGGGAGACCCAAACGAGCACAACGCTCAGCGTGAAAATCTCGATCAAGGGACGTTCACTACCCACTCGCCGGCTAGACGACTCATCCCGAAGGAGGTCACATCCATACGACGTTTATACCCACCAGCCGGCTAGACAGCTTAATCCTGAAGGAGATCACATCCATTCGACGTCGGCTGGATGGCTCATCCCGAAGGAGATCACATCCATTTGAAGTTCATACCCGCAAGCCGGCTAGATAGCTCATCCCGAAGGAGATCACATCCATCCGACGTTTATACCCGCAAGCCGGCTTGATAGCTCATCTCGAAGGAGATCACATCCATCCGACGTTTATGCCCGCAAGCCGGCTAGATAGCTCATCCCGAATGAGATCACATCCATCCGACGTTTATGCCCGCAAATCGGCTAGATAGCTCATCCCAAAGGAGATCACATCCATCCAACGTTTATACCCGCAAGCCGGCTAGATAGCTCATCCCGAAGCAAATGACATCCATCCGACGTCGGCTTGATGGCTCATCCCAAAGGAGATCACATCTGTCCGACGTCGTCTGCATATCTCGATCCCGAAGGAGATCACATTCATCCAACATTTGTACCGACATCGTAACCGTAAGCCATCGTCGACCTCGACCACGCCCGAGTGGACGCAACATGACACAACTCGGCCCCTAGTAGGCGCTTCATGTCGCGTCATGTAGCGTCCGTCTCCATCTCTAGCATAAGGGGCTGGTGCTTGAGCCGAGGTGTCATGGGTGTCCGACTATGATGGCGCACGACTTGACACTACTCGGCGCATGGTAGGCGCTTCATGTCGCGTCGCCTCCCTTCCTTCGCCCACAAGCACTCTCTCAAGCAACTACCCCCTATAGAGCCTTATAAGGTTTAGTGGTTCTGACAGGAGGAGACATGCACAATGCATAACTTTCATACAGGGGAAATATTTTTCAAAAGTTCCACCTCAAACTTTTCAAGTATATTATTGAGTTACGGAAAAATATTCTTTTTTTTAAAATTTTCACACAAGGTAGCTATTTAATTTAATTTTTAATTAAAAAATAGGCTGAAAAATAGGAAATAAATAGAAATAGTATCAGAAAAATTACAAATCACTTCAAAAAAAATGGGATATATTTTGAGACCTCACTTTAATTTTAGAAATAATTTTGAGACTTCTCTCCTCACTCTTGTGGGTAGGAAATTCCGGCCCTCACCCATGCTTTTGGTGTTCCAGCCCTTAGAATGGCATCCCGTAAAAACGCAATTACAAGCCTATCATGGACCAGATAACCAACCCTGGGGGCTTCCCATATCCCTTAGGAATGTCCCATGTGATATGCTTTGGAAATATACACCTTGTCTGGAGCCTCTCGGATGGCAAAAATACGTGGATTATATCCTTTGATTTTCAGCTTCCCGGGGCGTCGCATGTCCCCTATGGGTCTCCCGTGCGATATGGGGCGAAAATATTAACGTCGAAAAGTTTGCGTTCGGAGGCCCAAAACACATCCCCTAGAGCATTCCCTAGGCCCGGTTGCCCTTTTTTGCCCGAAATTTTGTCGGGGGCCCTATTATGGCCCTAGGGGACCCCCAGTGCCCCAGGAGGTTCACCTTCATTCCCGAACACAGATATCACCCACGTTGCCCGTTTATAGGCCCTAACATTCGCATCGCGTAAAATCGCCCGTTCAAGCCTATCAGGGACCCAATAATTGACCCTAGGGGCCTCCCATGTCCCATAAGAGTGTCCCGTGCGTCATGGGAAAAAAATATTAACGTCGAAAAGTTTGCGTCCGAAGGCCCAAAACATGTCGCCTAGAGCATTCCCGGGGCTTGGGTGCTCACGGGGCCCGGTCATGGTGCTGCATGGGGCTGCAACGCATGGCTCATTGAGTCATGGTGTTCCAAGGTGTTGCATCGCATGGGTCATGGTGTTGCATCGCATGGTCATGGTGTCGCATCGTGCTGCAACGCATGGGGCATGGTGTTGCATCGTGCTGCATCGCTTGGTTCATAGTGTTGCATCGTGCTGCAACGCATGGGTCATGGTGTTGCATCGTGCTGCAACGCATGGGTCATGGTGTTGCATCGCATGGGTCATGGTAATGCATCGCATGGGTCATGGGGTTGCATTGTTTTGCAACGCATGGGTCATGGTGTTGCATCGTGCTGCAACGCATGGGTCATGGTGTTGCATCGTGCTCCAACGCGTGGGTCATGGTGGTGCATCATGCTGCAACACATAGGTCATGGTGCTGCATCGTGCTGCACCGCATGGGTCATGGTGCTGCATAGTGCTGCAACGCATGGGCCATGGTGCTGCGTCGTGGGACATGGGTGATGCAACGCCATGGGTCATGGTGCTGCGCATGGGACATGGGTCATGGGACAAGGTGCTGCATCATGGGACATGGGACAAGATGCTGCGTCATGGGACATGGGACAAGGTGATGCGTCATGGGACATGGGACAAGGTGCTGGGTCATGGGACATGGGACAAGGTGCTGCGTCATGGGACATGGGACAAGGACAAGGTGCTGCGTCATGGGACATGTTCTGCGTCATGGGTCATGGGACAAGGTGTTGCGTCATGGGACATGGGTAATGGGACAAGGTGCTGCAGCGCCATGGGAAAAGGGTTCTGCAGCGCCATGGGAAAAGGGTGCAGCAGCGCCATGGGAAAAGGGTTCTACAGCGCCATGGGGACAAGGTGCTGCA
>CM076147.1:13032500-13045000 GCA_038025085.1 Tetragonia tetragonoides | reverse complement strand
TGCTGAGCGAAGAACGCTAGATTTGACAGCTAAGGCCTTTCGGCCCCTTGCCCGCTCAGTGTTCCGCAACCTAGAGAACAGTTAGAGCACGCAGCCCATGCCACAACCGCACCGAAGGCTCGACGTGGATGGACGACGTGCTCAGCTTGAGTCGTCCACCCGGCACCCATGGGAGGATGCTGAACGAAGATCTCATCTTTTCAGGGTCACGATTACCATCCGTAGGCATCAAACACAGGAAACCATGCTTCGTCCAAGGCAATTCGCTCTTGGAGCAATCGATGAAAAGGTCTGTGGATGTACGGTTGACTGCACGAGCAGGAACCTCGCACACCCAAACGGACCGAGTGCCACTCACATACCTTCACAATTATTGCGCAAAAATCACCCTCGATGTACCCACGAAACTACATAGTAGCCCCATGGATGTCCGAGGGAGACCCCAACGAGCACAACGCTCGGCGTGAAAATCTCGATGAAGGGATGTTCGATACCCACTCGCCGGCTAGGCGGCTCATCCCAAAGGAGATCACATCCATACAACGTTTATACCCACCCGCCGGCTAGACAGCTCAATTACGAAGGAGATCACATCCATCTGACGTCGGCTGGATGGCTCATACCAAAGGAGATCACATCTTTTCGACAGCGTCTGAATAGCTCGATCCCGAAGGAGATCACATCCATCCGACGTTTATACCCGCAAGCCGGCTAGATAGCTCATCCCGAAGGAGATCACATCCATCCGACTTTTATACCCGCAAGCCGGCTAGATAGCTCATCCCGAAAGAGATCACATCCATCCGATACAAAGGAGCCATGGCCTCTAGGACATGTTCTTCATACTTGGGATGTTCTGATACTTTGCACGCACATGAGGCCTCTTTCCTTGTCTCTTGTCTCTTGTGTTCATGCTTAGCCCTTGTATCCTTTTTACAAACCGCTTTTTTACCCAACATATCAAGAATTAGAGATTTGGGGGGAAGGGGGAGGGAAGAATTGCCGCTCAGTAGGAATGGTACTTCAAGGCGGCCCTCGCGGCGCATCCGTCGCGCTGGCTTAGCCTACGACACGTGCCCTTGGAGGCCGAGGCCCCTACTGCTGGTCGGCAATCGGGCGGCGAGCGCATGCTTCACTTCTGGCCCAGATTCTGACTTAGAGGCGTTCAGTCATAATCCAACACACGGTAGCTTCACGTCACTGGCTTTTCAACCAAGTGCGATGAACAATTGTGTGAATCAACGGTTCCTCTCGTACTAGGTTGCATTACCATTGTGACACTGTCATCAGTAGGGTAAAACTAACATGTCTTACGAGGGTCTAAACCCAACTCACGTTCCCTATTGGTGGGTGAGCAATCCAACACTTGGTGAATTCTGCTTCACAATGATAGGAAGAGCCGACATCGAAGGATAAAAAAGCAACGTCGCTATGAACGCTTTCACGATTCGTATTCGTACTGAAAAATCAAAATCATACGAGCTTTAACCCTTTTGTTCCACACGAGATTTCTGTTCTCGTTGAGCTCATCTTAGGACACCTGTGTTATCTTTTAACAGATGTGCCGCCCTAGGGAAACTCCCTACCTGACAATGTCCTCCGCACGGATCGACCCGCAATGCGAACCTTAGGTCCAAAAAGAGGGGCAGTGCCCCGCCTCTGACTCTGGGAGTAAGTAAAACAACGTGAAAAGTAGTGGTATTTCACTTGCGCTGAAGCTCCCACTTATGCTACACCTCTCAAGTCATTTCAAAAAGTCGGACTAGAGTCAACCTCAACAGGGTCTTCTTTCCCCGCTGATTCTGCCAAGCCCATTCCCTTGGCTGTGGTTTTGCTGGATAGTAGGCAGGGACAATGGGAATCTTCTTAATTCATTCATGCGCATCACTAATTAGAAGACGAGGCATTTGGCTACCTTAAGAGAGTCATAGTTACTCTCGCCGTTTACCCGCGCTTGGTTGAATTTCTTTAGTTTGACATTCAGAGCACTGGGCAGAAATCACATTGCGTTAACATCCGCAGGGACCATCACAATTCTTTGTTTTAATTAAACAGTCGAATTCCCATTGTCCGTACCAGTTCTGAGTCGACTGTTCAACGCCCGGGGAAGGCCCCCAAAGGAGCTGGTCCCAGTCCGTCCCCTGGCCGGCACGCGGCTTCTCACTCTCGCCGCGCGAGCAGCTCGAGCAGTCCACCGACAGTCGACGGATTCGGGACTGGGACCCTCGTGCCCTGCCCTTGGAGCCAATCCTTTTCCCGAAGTTACGGATCCATTTTGCCGACTTGCCTTGCCTACATTGTTCCGCAGAGCCAATCTCGTTCACCTTGGAGATCTGATGCGGTTATGAGTACGACCGGGCATGATCATTACTCGGTCCTCCGGATTTACAAGGGCCGCCGGGAGCGCACCGGACACCACGCGACGTGCGGTGCTCTTCCAGCCGCTGGACCCTACCTCCGGCTGTGCCGATTCTAGGGTGGGCAGGCTGTTAAACAGAAAAGATAACTTTTCCCGAGCCCAGTATTGTTATTTATTGTCGCTACCTCCCCGTGTCAGGATTGGGTAATTTACGCACCTGCTACTTTCCTTGGATGTGGTAGCCGTTTCTCAGGCTCTCTCTCCGGAATCGAACCCTAATTCTAAGTCACCCGTCACCACCATGGTAAGTGTCATAGGGGCAACTTTTGCGCCTTGGATTAAGACCTGTATTTACCTTGTGATGGCAGTCTAGCTAAACTAGACCAGCCACTCAGTAACGCTTTGGAAGGTGGGGGAGAGAGATAGGATGAGGGACGTGTGATCACACGACTGATGGAGGTCTGGCTATGGCTTTCTTTCGGACGTAGGGACTTCACTGTGATTCCTGTTCACAAGTGTTCGCTGATCTGATTCCTGTTCACAGCCAAGCATTCTCTCTATTTATAGAGGTTCCATTTAAGCAAAAGGACCATGGCACTATTTTCGGAGGTGAGGGTCAACGTGGGTAACTGTCAATGTGTGGCCAAGGGGGTAGTGGTCCACGTACTGCAACCGTCGGGTCGTTCCTGGTCATGCGCCTAGTAGGTGCTGACTACTCAGTCGTGGCTGACTGAGCGCCATTAGCCGTTGGCGTGGCCTAGTCAGCTAACTGCCTGTGGACGTGTCCCTATATTTAAGGGCGCACTACAACCACTCTGTTACCGTTGGTAACTGCTCGGTAATGGGACATGTCACAGCCCATGATCTTGTTAACCGTTCGCAACCGCCATGTCAGTTGAGGACGTGGTCAAGCCTCTCCTCCTGACTCCATGCCATGTCGTGGGTAACCGCCCATTATGATTCATGGCTTTACTTCAGTCAACCCATGATCTCTTTCGATAACCGTCAAGGTACATGTGGCATCACCCATGTCTGAGGACATGGGTAACCGCCACTAGTGCAAGGTGAGTGCCCCAAGTCGTGGGTTACTTCCATGCTTAACCGTCAAGGTCGTGGGTCAACTTGAGTCAACCCCACTTCCTATATTTTAGGGACGTGGGTAACTGCTATGGTAGTGGCTTCCACCCACAAGTCATATCACGTCTTAGCCCACTTAGCCGTAGGATAACCGCTCGGTCAGGCGCCTCCTAGGCGCAACTGTCTATCCACGTAACCACCCACTAGTTCTGCCTTTCTAGGGACGTGGGGATCATGGGACACTCATGATCACCTAGTTACTCGAGGAACCTACACAGTATCATTCGCTTAGCTCACGGAGCCTAAACTTCCTAGGACGTTCCCATCGTCCATCCGTCAAGCTTAGTCGTAGCCCTGCCACGACCCGGAGTGCGCCTAACGCTGCGCCTATAAGGCTCCCTAGGGGATGTCCTCACTTGTCTCCTTCACAGAGAAAGTACTCCCTAAAGAGGTTTATAAGGTTTACTGGAACTGACAAGAGGGAACATGCCAAGTGCTTAACTTTCATATTAGGGTTTTGGATCACAAGTATGCGTTAATTGACCAACCAAGTCCACCATTGGATTACTGATACCTTTAAGTACTTAGGGATCTCTTGGTGTCCCGGAAAAGTTATACTTTGTCCCATCATAATTTCAAAAGACATGCTCACCCAGTTGCTGACGCGTCAGCGCCTGTCAGGCGCCTGTCCAGCGCCTATGTCGCTGGGCACTGTGCCAAGGCACAACACCTATTGCCTCGGTCATGGCCTTGCCAAGGCCTGACCATGTCAAGGTTCTGTCCTTAACATTATAATCGGTCATCATTGGTCATCACCTGTGACCCTCGCGCAATTGCTTACGCTGGTGATTGTCCGGTCAGGGTGTTCACCGTTTTGCTCGGCCACATATGTCCGACGTCGTCTGCATAGCTCGATCCCAAAGGAGATCACATCCATCCAACATTTGTACCCACATCGTAACCGTAAGCCATCATCGACCTCGACAGCGCCCGAGTGGACGCGACATGACACAACTCGGCGCCTAGAAGGCGCTTCATGTCGCGTCATGTCGCGTCTGTCTCCGGCGCCGCCTCTGTCTCCGGCATAGGGGGCCGGTGCTTGAGCCGAGGTGTCGTTGGTGTCCGGCTGTGATGGCGCACGACTTGACACTACTCGGTGCCTGGTAGGCGCTTCATGTCGCGTCGCTTGCCTTCCTTCGCCCACAAGCACTCTCTTACGCAACTACCCCCTAAAGAGTCGTATAAGGTTTAGTGGTTCTCACAGGAGGAGACATGCACAGTGCATCACTTTCATACTGGGGTTTTTGAGAGTTTGGATAATTATTTTCCAAAAGTTCCACCTCAAACTTTTCAAGTATATTATTAAGTTACGAAAAAACATTATTTTTTAAATTTTCACAGGACGTTACTTTAATTTTTAATTAACAAATAGGCTGAAAAATAGGAAATAAATAGAAATAATATCAGAAAAATTACAAATCTTTTCAAAAATATTGGGAAATATTTTTGACACCTCACTTCTCACTCTTGGGGGTAGGAAATTCCGACCCTCACCAATGCTTTTGGTGTTCCGGCCCTTTCATTGGCATCCCGTAAAAACGCAATTACAAGCCTATCATGGACCAGATAACCAACCACGGGGGCTTCCCATATCCCTTAGGGATGTCCCGTGTGATATGGTGTGAAAATATACACCTACGGTCCAGAGCCTCTCGGAAGGCAAAAAAAGATGGATTATATCCTTTGATTTTTGACTTCCCGGGCCCCGGGTGTCATTTTTGCCCAAACATCTCCTAGGGGTCTATCATTACCCTAGAGGACCCTAGGCGCTCGGGGAGGGTGATCCTTATCCCCGAACTCGGATATCACCCATGACGCCGATATTCCGACCCTTACGTTGGCATCGCGTAAAATCGTCCTTACAAGCCTATCAGGGACCCAGTAACCGACCCCTGGGGCCTCGCATGTCCCCTATGGGTTTCCCGTGCGATATGGGGCAAAAATATTAACGTCGAAAAGTTTGCGTCCGGAAGCCCAGAACACGTCCCCAAGAGCATTCCCGGGGCCCAGTTGTCGTTTTCGCCCAAAATTTTTTCAGGGGCTCTATTATGGCCGAAGGGGACCCCCTCTGCCCTGGGAGATTCACCTTCATCGCCGAACCCCGATATCACACATGTCGCCCGTTTTCGGGCCCTAACATTGGCATCGTTTACAGAGATGGTGAACCACTGCCTGTAGTGAGTTGCACCAGATTGAAGGGTTGTAAGGTATTAGAGGGATGCAGCAAAAAGGAACCCTACCTAGTAGGTGGCCTTGGATCTGCAGTGCCTAAGGACTGTAATCTTGTTACATTACAGAGAACAATAATACAATTTCTGACTTGCACCAAAAAAAACATTGGCATCGTGTAAAACCGCCCTTACAAGCCTATCAGAGACCCAATAATCGACCCTAGGGCCTCCCATGTCCCCTAGGGTTCTCCTGTGCGATATGAGGTGAAAATATTAACGTCGAAAAGTTTGCGTCCAGAGGCCCAAAACACGTCCCCTAGGGCATTCCGGTGGCCCGGTTGCCGTTTTCGCCCGAAATTTTGTCAGGGGCTCTATGATGGCCCTAGGGGACCCCCGGTGCCCCGGGAGGGTCAACTTGATTCCCGAACTCAGATATCACACATGTCGCCCGTTTTCGGGCCCTAACATTGGTATCGCGGAATGGCATTCGGATCGCCTGTTAGCCATTCTCTCTCTAAAATGCTCTCTCCTCGACAGCGCCTGTTAGCCATTAACAAAGCACTGAGTTCAAATGGGGAAGAACGGGAAAGCAAAAAAAGGGAAGGGGGTTCAAGACGGGGATGCGGGAAACTCAGAAGCTCCACCATGTCCCACAAAAAACCTGTCTCAAAGACAAAGAACGAGCGAAAACCATGAAAACCTAGATTTTGTTATGTGGAATTTAACAGAAGAATTGGAGGATCCAGATGTGATGACACCTGATGCGCAAACAAAAACAATTAAACAAATGGAATTAGCGCAGGAAAAAATTGATTTCTGGCTGTCTAAGATGAAGGAGAAAGCACGAACCCAGTTCGCGTCTGAAGATGAGGATGAAGAGCCTGAACAACCAAAGCAACAGGAATTCGCAACTGCAGGTAACACCTCAGCTTGGAAAAAATTTGACATTTCCAAATTAAAGAATGCGGGGTTTAAATTAGATTTTATTGCTCCTAAATTGCATGAAGGGGAACCGGTGGGTGAAATTAATTTTAGTGACATTGAATCTGAAATAAACTACTGGAATCAAGCAGTGGTCTGTTACGTAATGGGAGCAAGGCCCCCAATTAATGTTCTAAGTGGTTTTCTTCGAAGAATCTGGGCAAAGAGAGGGATGAATAAAATTGCCATGATGAAAAATGGGTTGGTTTTGGTCAGGTTTGACTCCCTAGAACACAGAGATGCAGTGCTACAAGAGGGGGTTTACCACTTTGACAATAAGCCCATGATTGTTAGGGCATGGTATGAAAATATAGATTATGAAAAAGAGGAACTGACCTCGGTGCCAATTTGGGTAAAATTCCCGGGACTTCATGTGAAGTACTGGAATGCAATGGGATTAAGTAAGATAGGAAGCCTTGTAGGAAGGCCAATGATGGCAGATAGAAACACAGAGCTTAAAGTTGGAATCCAGTTTGCCAGGGTGATGATTGAAGTTGAAATTGGAGCTGCTTACCCCAATAAGGTGCACTACAGGAATGAGAAGGGAAATGTTGTAGAACAGGTAGTGGAATATGACTGGAAGCCTGTCCTATGCACCCATTGCAAGCAATATGGGCACTGTGAGGCAGGATGCCGGAAGAAAGTTGCTGCAGCAACTGTGATACCAACACAGATTGCAGTACCAGTACAGAAGCAACCTGGCCAACAGGAAAACACTAGCGCACAACAATGGCAGAATGTTGGGAGGGGGAGAGGAAGAATGAATAATGCAGGTAGAGGAGCAAGAGCTGGAAGGGGTATTTACAGGCAAATTCAGCAACAACAGCAGGATAAGCCACAGACACAAAACCCCTTTGCAGCACTGCAGAATGAAGGTGAAGCACAGGACAAGCAACAGCCCAGAGACAGTACAGAACCTGACATTCAGAAGGAGATACACACAGGTTTAAGAAGGGAATCAGAAGCAGGTTGATGCAGCTAGACTCTGAATCAGGTAACAGGAACCAATAGAGTATACAGGAAATCAACAGGGTGTTGTTGCAGAAAAAAAAGGAGGATGAATCAACTCTGGAAGATTGCCCCAGCAGAGGATTCAGAGGTTGAGAGCGGAAGCAAAGCAGAAGCAGGAAGAAGCAGCTTGAGTGGAAAAAAAGGATAGAAATTCTGTAATAATTTAGATTATTAAGTTTTTGTTTTTTGCTGTAAGACAGGAATAATCAGATATGGGGAACCACTGCATGTAGTAAGTGCCCCCAGGAATGTAGGGTTGTAAGGAAAAAAGGGATGCAGAGGAAGAGGAACCCTACCTAGTAGGTGGCCTTGGACTTGCATTACCTATGGACTGTAATCTGTGTAACATTACAGCTAGCAATAACACAATTTCTGACTTGCACCAAAAAAAACATTGGCATCGCGTAAAACTGCCCTTACAAGCCTATCAGGGACCCAATAACCGACCCTAGGGGCTTCCCATGTCCCCTAGGGGTCTCCCGTGCGATATGGGGCGATAATATTAACGTGGAAAATTTTGCGTCCGTAGGCCCAAAACACGTCCCCTAGAGCATTCCTGGGGCCTGGTTGCCGTTTTCTCCCGAAATTTTGTCGGGGGCTCTCTTATGGCCCTAGGTGAACCCCGGTGCCCCGGGCGGTTCACCTTGATTCCCGAACTCAGATATCCCACCTGTCGCCCGTTTTCGGGCCCTAACATTGGCATCCCGTAAAACCGCCCATACAAGCCCATCAGGGACCCAATAACCGATCCTAGGGGCCTCCCATGTCCCCTAGGAATGTACCGTGCGATACGGGGAGAAAATATTAATGTCGAAAAGTTTGCGCTCGGAGGCCCAAAACACGGCCCCTAGAGCATTCCCGGCGCATGGGTGCTCACGGGGCCCGGTATTGGTGCAGCATGGTGTTGCAACGCATGGGTCATGGTGCTGAATCGTGCTGAAAATGTGGATTATGCACAGGAAGAATTGAGCTCAGTGCCTATTTGGGTCAAATTTCCTGGTCTTAATGTGAAATATTGGAATGCTAAGGGACTGAGCAAGATTGCCAGCCTTGTAGGAAGGCCAATGATGGCAGACAAAAACACAGAGCTCAAACTAGGGATCCAATTTGCTAGAGTTTTGATTGAGGTGGAAGTTGGATCTGAATACCCTAGCAAGGTACACTACAAGAATGAAAAAGGCAATATTGTGGAACAGGAAGTGGAATATGACTGGAAGCCTATTCTTTGCAACCACTGCAAGCAATATGGGCATACTGAGGAAGAATGCAGAAAGAAAGCAACTGCAGCCCCTGTGCCACAAACATTGCCTGCACAGAATCCATAAACTTTGCCTCCTAGGACTCAACAATGGCAGATTGCAGGAAGAGGGAGAGGAAGAGCCTGGAATGCAGGGAGAGGAATAAGAGCAGGTAGAGGCCAATATAGGAAAGTTCAACAGCCTACAACTAGCTCACAGATGCAGAACAGTTTTGAAATCCTGCAAAATGAAGATGAAAGACAAGAGGCAGAGACAGATGCACTGGAGCCAGAACAACAGAAAGTTCAGAATGCAGTTGAGGTGCCATTACATGGTAAGTCTTCTACCTTGACTGTTGGTGATGGATAGGATACTAGTATGGAATGTTAGAGGCCTAAATGGCCCAAATAAACAAAGGGATGTAGCCCTTTTTTGTAAAGAAAATAAATGTGGAATGGTGGCTTTTTTAGAATCTAAAATCAGATTAGCTAACCTTGGAAAATACAAAAATATTTTCATGCCAGGCTGGGAATCTTATAGCAATCACAATGAAAACAATTTAGGTAGAATCTGGTTAAGATGGATACCAAATTGTTTTCATGTGGATATTTTATTCTCTTCTGTGCAAATGGTTATCTGCAAAGTGGTTAATATTGTGGAAAAAAAAGAATTTGTGGCTAGCTTTGTCTATGGCCTAAATGAAAAAGAAGAAAGGAAAACTCTATGGAAAGACCTGTCAAATTTTGCAAGCAATTGTAATAAACCATGGTTTGTTGGGGAAGACTTCAATAATGTAATGCTAGCTGAAAATAGGGAAGGAGGAAATCCAGTCACATTCTCTGAAACCCAGGAGTTTAAAGAGTGTATTGAGCAGTGCTTCCTCACAGACATGAAATGGTCAGGGTGCCAGTTTACATGGAATAATAGGCATGAAAGGGGGGGGGGGGGGAGAGTATATTCTAAAATAGATTGGGCCTTTGCAAACAGCCTCTAGTTCCAGGAATTTGATCAATTTGATCTTAAATTCCACCCAGAGGGAGTTTCAGATCACTCCCCAATTTGTTTGGCTCTTCAGACAGAACCTGCAAAAACAAAGATCCGCTTTAAATACTTTAACATGTGGAGCCTCCACACTGAATTCCATGCTATGGTGCAGCAAGCATGGAACTTCAGAACACAAGGCACAAAAATGTTCAGAGTGTACAGGAAACTGAAAAAGGTGAAACAAGTGCTGAAGAGTTTAAACAGAAATGAATTTAGGGAAATTCTAGCACAAGCAGACATTGCAAGAGCAACCATGACTCACGCCCAGATTGATGCTAACAATGAGCCCTTAAATGAGGAAATACAGCAGAAGGAACTACAGGCCAGGAAAAAATACAATGAGATGAATATGGTTGCAGAAAATTTCTTACATTAGAAAAGTAAGGCAAAATGGGTCCAGCTGAGGGATGGAAACACACATTTCTTCCATGCAGTCATGAAGTAAAGAAAACATAAGAATAGAGTGCACTCAATCAGAACACAGCAGGGGACTCTACTTGAAGATCAACAGATGGTTATGGAGGAATTTGTGAGATTCTACAAAGAAATGTTGGGAGTCTCAGGGGATAGAGCAACTACAGCAGAAGCCAGCTTCTTCTCAGCAGGACACAAACTGGATATACATCAACAAATGACCCTCATTGCTCCAGTCAGTGCCACTGAGGTGAAAACAGCAATGTTTGAGATAGATTGCAACAAAAGCCCGGGCCCAGATGGATTTGGTTCAGGTTTCTTCAAGGCTGTTTGGCCTATTGTAGGGCATGAAGTGACTGAAGCTATTATTGACTTCTTTGAGTCATCTAGAATGCTTAAAGAAGTGAATGCCACAAACCTATGCCTTGTGCAGAAGATACAAAACCCAGAGAAGGCATCTGATTTCAGACCCATAGCATGCTGCAAAACAATATACAAGTGCATATCCAAGATCATGTGTGGAAGACTGGGAAAAGTACTCCCAATGCTTGTTTCAGAAAACCAGGGAGCCTTTGTGGCTCAGAGATCAATTGTGAACAACATCATGATATGTCAGGACCTTATTAAGCACTACAACAGGAAACAGTCCTCTCCAAGATGCTTGATGAAGATAGACCTGAGGAAAGCATATGACACAATACATTGGGGATTTGTGAAGGAAATGCTGTAAGGATATGGTTTCCCTGCAAAATTCAGTGGATGGCTAATTGAATGTATCCAAACTGCAAGCTTCAGCATCAATCTGAATGGGGAAACACATGGATACTTTACTGCAAAACGTGGCATTAGACAGGGTGATCCAATCTCACCACTAATTTTTGTATTAGTTATAGAACACCTGTCTAGAACACTGAAAATAGCCTGTATGGATAGAAGTTTTAGCTGGCACCCCATGTGCAAAGACCTTGGCCTGAGTCACCTCTGCTTTGCTGATGACCTAATGTGTTTCTGCAAAGCTGCCCTAGAACCTGTGAGCATCATGATGAACAGCATAAACAACTTCCCACAAGCCACTGGTCTATATGCAAACAAGGAAAAATCAAACATTTATGTTGCAGGGGTTAATGAACTAATGAAAAATGAACTATTGCACATCTCAGGATTTAGAGAGGGAACTCTGCCCATGAAATACCTGGGTGTCCCTCTATCCCCTTCAAAATGGAGCAAAATAGATTTTGAGTGCTTGTTGGATAAAATGACTAGGAAATTGCAGATTTGGGCCTCCAGGAACCTCTCTTATGCAGGAAGAGTACAATTAATTAATTCTGTATTATTTTCCATACATGTATACTGGTCAAGCATCTTCATTATGCCTACTGGGGTACTGAAAAGTGTGGAGCAAAAATGCAGATTTTTCTTATGGGGGACAACTGAACAGAAACACAAGACAAGCTTGGTGGCATGGGACATGGTTTGCAGACCAAGGAAAAATGGTGGACTAAATGTGAAAAATTGCAAATGGTTCAACATAGCTCTAAATGGTAAGCATATCTGGGACCTAGCTACAAAGAAAGACGCACTGTGGGTAAGATGGATCAATGGAGTATACCTGAAAGGTGTAAACCTTTGGAACTATGCTCCAGTCTGGGGTTCTAGCTGGTACTGGAACAAGCTGAACAAGACCAAAAGCCATTTTCAGGCACAATGCACTACAAGGGGAGCATGGAAGCTTGAAACTGATGGCCTATATTCTGCTGCAAGTGGATACAGAATGTTGCAAGGAAATATGCCAAAATACAGACATGCAAATCTTATCTGGGGGAAATCATCCATGCCTAGGCAAAGCTTTTGCCTCTGGCTAGCACAAAAAGGAAGATTGTTGACTAAAGATAGGCTGAAGAGAATGGGATTCCTGAATGGAGATGAAACATGCTACATGTGCAAGCTGCAAAGTTGACCAAGGAAATATGGTGGACCATAATCATCTGTTCTTTTCAGCAATTTCTGCAAAACCAAACACTATCCAGGGAATGCTCAACTGGATTAGTAGGCAAAAGTGCTCGAGAATTAGGAGGGAAGTGTATGCATCTGGGCTAGCAGCAGCTGTGTATTGGGTATGGAAATGAAGGAATACCCATTTTGCTG
>CM076147.1:13007500-13027500 GCA_038025085.1 Tetragonia tetragonoides | reverse complement strand
CAGACAAATCGCTCCACCAACTAAGAACGGCCACGCACCATCACCCATAGAATCAAGAAAGAGCTCTCAGTCTGGACCTAGTAAGTTTCCTCATGTTGAGTCAAATTAAGCCACAAGCTCAACTCCTGGTGGTGCCCTTCCATCAATTCCTTTAAGTTTCAGCCTTGCGACCATACTCCCCCCGAAACCCAAAAACAGTGATTTCTCATAAGGTGCCGGCGGCGTCCTAATAGTAACATCCGCCGATCCCTGGTCGGCATCATTTATGGTTGAGACTAGGACGGTATCTGATCGTCTTCGAGCCCCCAACTTTCGTTCTTGATTAAAGAAAACATCCTTGGCAAATGCTTTCGCAGTTTATCGTCTTTCATAAATCCAAGAATTTCACCTCTGACTATGAAATACGAATGCCCCCGACTGTCCCTGTTAATCATTACTCCGATCCCGGAGGCCAACACAATAGGACCGGAATCCTATGATGTTATCCCTTTCCCTCCAATGGATCCTCGTTAAGAGATTTAGATTGTACTCATTCCAATTACCAGACTCAAAGAGCCTGGTATTGTTATTTATTGTCACTACCTCCCCGTGTCAAGATTGGATAATTTGCGCGCCTGTTGCCTTCCTTTAATGTGGTAGCCGTTTCTCAGGCTCCCTCTCCGGAATCGAACCCTAATTCTCCGTCACCCGTCATCACCATGGTAGGTGTCACAAGGTTAAAGCTTGGCAATGAATTGTGCCTAACTTTTTCGCCTATGATAGCTTCTAGCAACACTCTAGAACATCTTACGCACACAAGTATACACGTAAAGAGGCTCGTATATTAATCACTTTGACACTTACATTCGGGTTCCAGAGCATCTGTCCATCCAAGGACGTCTGAGCACTATTTATAGATAAAGCCTGGGCTACAACCCAGCCAAGTAGCCGCCTATAAACTAGGATAACCGCCTGTAACTTCCACTTAGTGGAGATCATGGGACAACTCCCATATAACCGCTCGCTTAGGGGGGAGAGTGGGGCAATGCCATGTCTCCATTCTCCACCATCTTGTAACCGCCTCCTTTAGTGCTTGGGGTATTTTTCCCCATCGTGGGGTAGTGGAGTAACCGCTGGTGTTGACTCCACTTTGACCCACGTCCGCACCCACTAGGCGCCATGCCTTCGGTAACTGCCTGTGTCAACCGCCATGTGACCGCCCACTCACCCATGACTTGGGTAACCGTCACCCACGTTCATGGGGTAACCACTGGTCACTTCCTTCATCAATGGGCATGCTCCACACTTCCTTGAGTCGCCCTCATTTCAAGGGACGTGGGATAACGGCTTGGCCGTACGTGGATTAAACGTCAACCGTCATTCTCTTCGTGGCACCGCCCACATTTTCCTAGGGACAATCCTTCCGTCAAGCTCGTCATGCCCGCACCATGACCGAGAGCCACGCCCAGCACTGGGCCTACAAGGCTCCCTAGGGGATGTCCTCACTTGTCTCCTTCGCAGAGCAAGTACCCCCTAAAGAGTCTTATAAGCTTTATTGATACTGACAGGAGGAAACATTACCAACGCTCAACTTTCATACTGGCTCAAGTAGCCTATTTGGCGCACACGGCCTATGTCATGAACGATGACATAGGCCGTACATGGTCTAACAAACCACCCCCACCAGAAGAGCCTAACTTCCCCGTTAGGTTGTCTCGATATGCTTGTATATCATCCTCGTATTTCCATAGTGTTTCCGCTCGTTCCCACGTAGATTCCGCCTCGGGTACTCCCTCCCATTTCACTAGAAACTCCCTTCGGAAATTTTTCTTTCCTTGCCCAATTTCCCTATGGTCGAGTACTTTCTCGACCTTCCTGTCGAACTCCTTATTGACAGTAGGGGGAGCCCTTCTAGTCTTTGGATGTACCCCTAGGGTATCCGCGTGACATGGTTTAAGGAGGCTCACGTGGAACGTCGGATAAACCTTCATCCTCTCCAGTAGCTCTAACCGATAGGCTACGTTTCCAACTCGGGTCATTACTTTGAATGGACCGTCGTAGGGAGGGATGACACCTCTGTGTCGGTTCTTCTCGCTTATCTTTTTCCAGATTTGAGGGTTTAACTTGAGCATAACAAAGTCCCCGACTTGGAACTCAACGTCCCTCCTCCTCTGGTCGGCGTACTTTTTCATACGTCGTTGAGCCTTCGCAAGGCTATCTCGAGCTTCATCGAGAATTTCCTGCCTTTGCCGCGCAAAGTTGTAGGCAGCCGGGCACTTACCACCCGTCTTCTGCTTAGCTACTTCCGCAGGAGTTAGAGGTTGCCTTCCCATGGTTACCTCGAATGGACTATACACTATTGCACTACTCCGATGCAAATAGTAACAAAACTGAGCTGTCTCTAACAACGTCAACCAGTTTCGTTGCGAGGTAGTCACATAATGCCTCAAGTACTCCTCAACTAACCCGTTGATCCTTTCCATTTGACCATTGGTTTGAGGATGGTTCGCAGTGGAAAACTTCAACTGGGAACCCAACTGATTAAGCAGTTGCAGCCAGAACTTCCACATAAAGCGAGTGTCGCAATCACTCACAATATCCTCGGGTACGCAAAAATACTTGATTATGTTCTGGAAAAACAGCTCGGCAACCCTCTCGACTGTGCATGCGTCCGGAGCTGCACAAAATACCCCGTATATTGTAAACCTATCAACAATTACCTTTATCGATTTCATTCCCTCTACCCTAGGGAACCCGGGTATAAAGTCCATTGAAACGGACTGTCATGGACGATTCGGTATAGAGAGGGTTGTAACAAACCCGCTGCCTTTCTCCGTTCCAACTTATCCTGTTGCCACGTGAGGCACGACATGACATATGCCTCGACATCCTGCTCCATTTTGGGCCACTAATAATCTCGGGCCAAAAGGGCATGGGTCCTCTCTCGACCTGGATGTCCTGCCCATTCGGCGTCATGTACTTCCCTCGAAAGCTCGTAATGCAGCATCCCTGCACGAACATATAGTCTACCACCCTTGGCTTAGATTAGATCTCTCTCGATCCAAAATCTACGAGCATCCCCTTGCTCGACTTGTTCCTTATGCTTAGCTTACATGACCTTGCCTATCGTAGCTGTCCGAACCCTTTCGGTGAGTCAGACTCAATCTGAACTAACGCTGCCACAATCTCGTGGGAGCGTCGACTCAAAGCGTCGGGAATAGCGTTGTGCCTCCCAAGCTTGTGTTCCCACGTGAAGTTATACTCTTCCAGAAACTCTTGCCACATGGCTTGTTTCGCGGATAACTTCTTTGAGTCTTAAAGTAAGTGTTAGCAACATTATCGGTTCTAACCATGAACTTTGTTCCAAGGAGATATACTCTCCATATAAGGAGGCAATGCACCACCGCAACCATCTCCTTTTCGTTAGACGAATATCTCTCTTCGGCTCCCTTGAGCGTACGACTCTCGAATGCGACGGGATGTCCGTCTTGGACCAGAATGCCACCAATTGCTCGGTCCGATGCATCCGTATGTACCTCAAAAGGTTGGTCAAAGATTGGTAATTTAAGGATGGGTTCCGAAGCCACGGCATGCTTAAGATCCTTAAAGGCATCTATGCACCTTTGTGTCCATTCCCACCTATGTTCCTGTTTCAGGAGGTCGGTCAACTGAACAATCCTTTTTGAATAGCCATTAATAAACTTTCGATAATAATTAGCTAATCCAAGGAAAGATCTCAACTCTGAGACATTTTTCGGGAATATCCAATCAATGATTGCCCGCACCTTACGGTCATCCATCCTTACTTGCCCTTGGGAAATTCTATGTCCGAGGAACATAATTTCCCGTTGAGCAAATTCACATTTCTCCTTTTTAACAAAGAGATCATATTCCCTTAGTTTTTGGAGAACCAAATTTAGACGATGCACATGTTGATCCAAAGTCTCACTATAGATAACAATATCATCCAAATACACCACAACAAAACAATCTAAAAATTCATAAAGGACATTGTTCATGAGATTACAAAAGGTTGTCGGGGCATTAGTCAACCCGAACGGCATAACTAAGAATTCAAAAGATCCATAACGCGTCACACACGTGGTCTTTGATTCATCACCTTCCGCAATCCTCACTTGCCAATATCCTAAGCGCAAATCTAGCTTGGTGAACCATGCCGCTTGTGCCAAACGATCAAACAGGTCATCCACCCGTGGGATAGGATACTTGTTCTTGATCGTCACCTTGTTCATTGCCCTGTAATCAATGCAGATACGGAATGAGCCATCAAACTTTTTCTGAAATAAAACAGGGGCACCAAATGGAGCTTTAAAGGACTGAACAAAACCTACCTCCAAGAGGTCGTTAAGTTGCTTCCTCAATTCCACCAGCTCCGCCGGACTCATCTGGTGAGGCGCACGAGCAGGCGGCACCGCGCCGGGCTCTAGATCGATTTTGTGGTCGATTGCACGTCGAGGGGGCAAGGTCTTAGGCAGCTCTGGTGGCATGACGTCTTTGAACCTTCCAAGTACGTCTACCACCTTGTTTGGCACCTCTACATTGACATCGGGTTTGATCTCAAGGAGTGCCGCTAGAAAAGTTGGCTCTCCTTTGTCAAAACCTGACTTGACTTGTAGAGTGGAGCAAAAGTCCATCTTTGCGTTACCTTTCCCCTTCCCTTCCCCGTTACGACCTCCACGGTCCAGGGTCAAGGGATTGTCCACAGCTTTCACAAAGCATGGGGACTTCTCGTCACTAATTAGCATTCCCCTTATATGGGGCATAACGGCCACCTTGGCCCTTCGGATAAACTCATTCCCCAGGATGAGTCCGAAGTCATCAAGCTTGACAGCTAGCAAGTAGCACCTCCCTTCCCATCCTCTGACTCGAACTTCTACGTTCGAGATGCACCTTCTAGCCATTAAAGCTTCAAAGTTCACCGCCTTCATGCGGTTAGTGCATTGGGTAAGGGGCAGCCCGATCCGTTGAACTGTCTCGGTGCTCACAAAGTTGTGAGTAGCACCTGTGTCAACCATAGCCAACAAGTCATGTCCAGCCACCTTGACACGGACATAGAGCAGGTTGTCATGGGCAATAGGCTGAGTTGTCGTGATCGCATTCAACAAGCAAAGCGGATTCACACACGCAGGCTCCTCGCCTAGCTCGCCACCTTCGTCCTCCACGACTAAGACTGACAGCTTCCCTTTCTTGGGACATTCCTTAGCAAAGTGTGGCCCATCACAGATATAACACCCCTTCTTAGGCCTTTTCATTTCGGTTTTTGCCTTAAACGGGTAGGAGACCCCGTCTCCCTTGGCTACACCTTTGCCTTTTCCGCGGTCCTTTTTAGACCCATTTTCACGCTTTCTCTTCCGGTCACCGCCGGAAGACCCCTGTTCAGGGTTAGTGACATTGCTATGTTTAAAATCAATTAAAGTATTTGCAGCAGCAAAAGCGAAAGATAAAGTCCCAACATTCTGCCTACGGAGCTCGGTTTGAGCCCAAGGCTCTAATCCAGACATAAAATTAAATAACTTATCTTCCTCCGACATCTCCTTGATGTCAAGCATCTTGGTTTGCCTTAGGTTCTTCAGGGCCTCTCTAGCCAACCACGATGCATTGTTCGGGAGAAATTGAGCTTTTAACTCCACCTTTAGAGTAGCCCAATCTCTGATTGGAGGGTGCCCGGGGCTTTGTCTAATTCCGCGCGAGAGCACCACCACAGCTTGGCATCTCCGGACAGATATATCGTAGCAACCGTGACTTTGTCACCCTCGTGGACATGAGCATCTTCAAAGTACGGCTCCATATCCCACAAGTAGTTCTCCAGCTCCTTCGCGCAGCGAACTCCGATAAACGCCTTCGGGTCCGGGACTTTGATCTTGAACCGTTCTCCTCTTGGTTCTTCTCTTTGATTCCGTAGGGATTCCAGTTCCCTTTGGAGGCGCTCCACTTCAGTTAAGGGAGGAGGAGGAGGAGGAGGAAGGTAAGACGTACCTTCTCCAAAGCTCCTACTTCCCGATCCACGACTTAGAAGTAAGTCGATCTTCCCTAACGTTTCTGATTGTTTGTTCTTCGTCTCGTCTAGAGACTTCTCGAGACTCTCCATCCTCATGTTGAGGAAAGGGACATCCAACTAGGGCGCTGGAGCATCATCAATGTTCTTGGGGTTGAGTCCGAGCATGGTCTCTACCCTAGCACTGCGCTTCACATGGCACCAGTTGGGGGTGACGGGTGTTTCTCCCGACACCTCAGGACCTTTGTCCTTAGTTCCCTTCTTCCGGGTGCCTTTGGGATTTCCCTTAGCATCAGAGGCTGGGGGTGGGGATCTTGTTGATCTCATACAAGAGGTGTCCGTGGTATGCACTGAGAGGTTGCCATCACTGCGGGCAGAGGTAGGGCCTCCATCCCCTTGGCTTGCCTCACGTCCTTCCGACGTAGCCAAGTTATGAGAAGCTCCTTGGCTTAACACAAGGGCTTCGGTATCCTCCTGGGTCTGGGCACCCTTCTTCATTTTCTTGTTAGCCATCGCTTCGAGACCGGCTAAGTCTAGCCTATCCGGCAGGTCAGACCAAATTGTCACAGGGTTAAAGCTTGCCACTGATTTGCGCCTAACTTTTTCGCCTATGATAGCTTCTAGGAACACTCTAGAACAGCTTACGCACACAAGTATACACGTAAAGAGGCTCGTATATTATTCACTTTGACACTTACATTCGGGTGCCAGAGTATCTGTCCATCCAAGGACATCTGAGCACTATTTATAGATAAAGACTTGGCTACAACCCAGCCAAGTAGGCGCCTATAAACTAGGATAACCGCCTGTAGCTTCCACTTAGTGGAGATCATGGGACAACTCCCATATAACCGCTCACTGGTGTTGACTCCACGTTGACCCACGTCCGCGCCCACTAGGCGCCATGCCTTCGGTAACTGCCTTTGTCAACCGCCAAGTGACCGCCCACTCATCCATGACTTGGGTAACCGTCACCCACGTTCATGGGGTAACCGCTGGTCACTTCCTTCGTCAATGGGCATGCTCCCCACTTCCTTGAGTCGCCCTCATTTCAAGGGACGTGGGCTAACCGCTCGGCCGTACGTGGATTAAGCGTTAACCGTCATTCTGTTCGTGGCACCGCCCACGTTATCCTAGGGACAATCCTTCCGTCAAGCTCGTCAAGCCCGCACCATGACCGAGAGCCGCGCCTAGCGCTGCGCCTACAAGGCTCCCTACGGGATTTCCTCCCTTGTCTCCTTCACAGAGCAAGTACCCCCTAATGAGTCTTATAATCTTTATTGATACTAACAGGAGGAAACATAACCAACGCTTAACTTTCATACTGGCTCAAGTAGCCAACTTGGCACACAAGGCCTATGTCATGTCCTATGACATGGGCGCTGTGCCTAGGTGTCACCGGTTCGTTGTCAGGGGGTCCAACATTAGGCCACTACCCTACCATCGAAAGTTGATAGGGCAGAAATTTGAATGATGCGTCACCGGCGCAAAGGCCGTGTGATTCGTCGAGTTATCATGAATCATCAGAGCAACGGGAAATGCCGCGTCGACCTTTTATGTAATAAATGCATGCCTTCCAGAAGTCGGGTTTTGTTGCACGTATTAGCTCTAGAATTACTACGGTTATCCGAGTAGCACATACCATCAAACAAACTATAACTGATTTAATTAGTTCATACTTACACATGCATGGCATAATCTTTGAGACAAGCATATGACTACTGGCAGGATCAACCAGGTAGCACCATCAATCGAAGCTGGACACGTATGATCCTTTTCGAGTGATCGGGAGGTCAACTCGCGCTCGACCATCGTTCGTGCTGAGTGAAGAATGCTAGATTTGACAGCTAAGGCCTTTCGGACCCATGCCTGCTCAGTGTTCCGCATCCCTGAGAACAGCCAGAGCACGCAACCCATGCCAAAGCCGCACCGAAGGCTCGACGTGGGTGGATGACGTACCCAGCTTGAGTGGTCCACTCGGCACCCTAGGGAGGGTGCCGGACGAAGATCTCATCTTTTCAGGGTCATGATTACCATCCGTAGGCATTAAACGCAGGAAACCATGCTTCGTCCAAGGCAATTCGCTCTAGGAGCAATCGATAAAAAGGTCTGTGGGTGTGCGGTTGACTGCACGAGCAGGAACCCCGCCAACCCAAATGGACCGAGTCCCACTCAACGTACCCACGAAACTACATAGTAGCCCCATGGATGTCCGAGGGGGACCCCAACGAGCACAACGCTCGGCGTGAAAATCTCGATGAAGGGACTTTCGATACCCACTCGTCGGCTAGATAGCTCAATCTCGAAGGAGATCACATCCATCCGACGTCGGCTGAATGGCTCATCTCGAAGGAGATCACATCTTTCCAACGTCGTCTGAATAGCTCAATCCCGAAGGAGATCACATCCATCCGATGTTTATACCCGCAAGCCGGCTAGATAGCTCATCCTGAAGGAGATCTCATCCATCCGATGTTTATACCCGCAAGCCGGCTAGATAGCTCATCCCGAAGGAGATCACATCCATTCGACGTTTATACCCGCAAGCCGGCTAGATAGCCCATCCCGAAGGAGATCACATCCATCCGACGTTTATACCCGCAAGCCGCTTAGATAGCTCATCCCGAAGGAGATCACATCCATCCGACGTCGGCAGGATGGCTCATCCTGAAGGAGATCACATCTGTCCGACATCGTCTGCATAGCTCGATCCCGAAGGAGATCACATCCGTCCAACATTTATACCCACATCATAACCGTAAGCTATCATGGACCTCGACAGCGCCCTAGTGGACGCGACATGACACAACTCGGCACCTAGTAGGCGCTTCATGTGGCGTCACGTCGCGTCCGTCTCCGGCATAAGGGGTCGGTGCTTGAGCCGAGGTGTCGTGGGTGTCCGGCTATGATGGCGCACGACTTGACACTACTCGGCACCTGGTAGGCGCTTCATGTCCCGTCGCTTGCCTTTCTTCTCCAACAAGCACTCTCTCAAATAACTACCCCCTAAAGAGTCTTATAAGGTTAAGTGGTTCTCACAGGAGGAGACATGCACAGTGCATAACTTTCATACTGGGGTTTTTGAGAGTTTTGATAATTATTTTCCAAAAGTTCCACCTCAAACTTTTGAAGTATATTATTAAGTTACGGAAAAACATTTTTTTTAAAACTTTCACACAAGGTAGCTATTTAATTTATCTTTTAATTAAAAAATAGACCTCACTCCTCACTTTAGGGGGTCAGAAATTCCGGCCCTCACCCAGGCTTTTGGTGTTCCGACCCTTATATTGGCATCCTGTAAAAACGCAATTACAAGCCTATCCTGGACCAGATAACCAACCCGATGGCTTCCCATATCCCTTAGAGATGTCCCGTGTGATATGGTGGGAAAATATACACCTACGGTCCGGAGCCTCTCGGAAGGCAAAAAAACGTGGATTATATCCTTTGATTTTCGACTTCCCGGGGCACGGGTGTCATTTTTTCCCAAACATCTCCTAGGAGTCTATCATGACCCTAGAGGACCCTAGGCGCGCCGGGAGGGTCGTCCTTATCCTCGAACTCCGATATCACCCATAACGCCGGTATTCCGGCCCTTACATTGGCATCGCGTAAAACAGCCCTTACAAGCCTATCAGGGACCCAATAACCGACCCTGGAGGCCTCCCATGTCCCATATGGGTCTCCCGTGCGATATGGGGCAAAAAAATTAACATCGAAAATTTTGCGTCCAGAGGTCCAGAACACGTCCCCTACAGCATTCCCGGGGCCCTAACATTGGCATCGCATCGCGGCGCACGAGTTTCTCTCTCTAAAATGCTCTCTCCTTTCTCCAGCGCTTGTTAGCCATTAACGTAGCTGTGAGTTTCCATGGGGACGAAGGACAAGGCTAAGAAAGGAACTGATAAGCATGGCGATGATGAGGCTCCACCCAGTCCGGCCAAAGTAACGAATACTCGTCTATGTAACAGTAACGAGAGACCTAATTTGGATTGTGTTGTGCGAAATCTCACGAACGAATTGGAAGCCCCTGAAATCATGACACCTAAATTGCAACCTGGAACTGTGCAGCAATTGGATCTTGCAAAGGAGAAAATCAATAGTTGGCTTTCGAAGATGCGGGATAAAGCCAGGACCCATTTCTCATGGGATGATGATGTTACTGCAACTGAGGAAGCAGGACGCCATTTCCAAGCTTCTGCAGGAGGTAAACCTTCAGCTTGGGAACAATTTGATATTACAAAACTACGAAATGCTGGATTTAAATTGGAATTTGTTTCACCCACTATGCATAAGGGGAAACCTGTAGGGGAAATCAAAATCTGTGATATTCAATCAAAAATTAATTACTAGAGCCAAGCTGTGGTAGTTTATGTTCTTGGTGCTAGACCCCCAATTGGTGTCTTCAGTGGCTATTTGAGAAGGGTATGGGCAAATAAGGGGATAAATAAAATTGCTATGATGGCTAATGGCCTTGTGTTGGTTTGTTTTGATTCAATTGAAAGAAGAGATGCTATTTTACAGGAGGGGATGGTCTGAACATATTGATTATGCAAAGGAGGATTTGACCTCAGTGCCAATTTGGGTCAAATTCCCTGGTTTGGATATGAAGTACTGGAATGCTGTAGGCCTTAGTAAAATTGCTAGCCTTCTTGGAAGACCGATGATGGCTAAAAAAAACACAGAATTGAAGGTGGGGATTCATTATGCAAGGGTCATGATTGAGGGGGAATTGGGGAGTGATTTTCCTGATAAAGTATACTATAAAACTGAGAGGGGAAATATTGTTGAGCAAGATGTGGAGTATGATTGGAAGCCCACCAGTTGTGCTCATTGCAAGCAATATGGCCATACTGAGCCAGAATGCAAGAAGAAAGCCAGGGCAGCTCAACCAGTTGCTCCAATGGTCACAGCTCAGCCTGTTCCAGTACCTGTGCCAGCACCTGTCCCAGCACACAGGCCACCACAGTGGCATAATGTTAATAGAGGCAGAGGGAGAAATGGTTTTGGGGCTAGAGGAGGTATGGGGAGAGGCAACAGGGGAGGATACAGGGGCTTTCAGAACCAGATACAGCAGAAGCAGCAGCATAAGGAAGCTACTCTTGTATCTAATCAATTTGCTAGCCTTGATGAGGATAATGCATAGGAGGTTCAAGAAGCTATAGACATCCCAGCAGGCCAGGGTATGCAGGAGGGACAGGGCATTGAGGAGGCCACTACATCAGGTATGAGTCCCATCCTGAATGTGAACCATGGATAGCTTAATCATCTGGAATGTGAGAGGGCTTAATGGC
Source organism: Tetragonia tetragonoides (assembly GCA_038025085.1). NCBI lineage: Eukaryota > Viridiplantae > Streptophyta > Magnoliopsida > Caryophyllales > Aizoaceae > Tetragonia > Tetragonia tetragonoides. The sequence goes on along the minus strand of CM076147.1, from coordinate 13,016,211 downwards.
CCCAATAAGCAAAGGGAGGTCTCTCTTTTTTGCAATGTTAATAAATGTGGTTTTGTGGTTCTGTTGGAAACCAAAATTAGAGCAAAATATTATAAAAAATGCAAAAATAGTTTTCTGCAAGGGTGGGAATCTTACATTAATCTTGACAAGCATCATCTTGGGAGAATCTGGTTAAGATGGCTGCCACATTTATTTAGTGTAGACATTTTATTCTCTTCTGCACAAATGGTGACTTGTAAGGTCTGTAATTTGGACGACATGATGGAGTTTGTGATCAGTGTGGTATATGGTCTGAATGAGAAAGAGGATAGACAGATTTTGTGGAAGGATATGCAGTCTTATGCTGCTATTTGTAATATCCCCTGGATTGTAGCAGGAGATTTCAATAATGTCCTAAAACCTGATGATAGGCAGGGAGGCTTACCAGTTACTCATGCTGAAATTCATGATTTAAAGTCATGCTTAGATGACTGTTTACTCATTGAATTGAACTGGTCTGGCTGCAAATTCCCATGGAACAACAGGCATGAACAAGGGGGAAGGGTTTTCTCAAAAATTGATTGGGTTTTTGCTAATTGCTTGTGGGTGCAACAGTTTGATCATGTGAGTGTGCATTTCCATCCTGAGGGGGGGGGGTCTCTGATCATTCCCCAATCAGAATCTCCTCTACACTAAATGCTCCTAGAAGGAAAGCCACTTTCAAATACATTAATATGTGGAGCCTTCACTCTGATTTCTTAGCAACTGTACAACATGCTTGGAGATCAAATGTGATTGGCACAAAGATGTTCCAGTTATATGATAAACTGAGAAATACAAGAAGGGCTCTTAAACAGCTGAATAAATTGGAATTTTCTGATATTTTGGCACATAATGATTTAGCCAGGCGTAATGTATTCAACGCTCAAACTGCTCTCAATAATAATCCTCTGAATATGGAATTACAACACCAGGAGAGATCAGCTAGGCAGGTTTTTGTGGATACTAGTGCAACTGTAGAAGCCTTTTTGCAGCAGAAAAGCAAGGTGAGATGGATACAGTTGGGAGATGGTAATAATCAGTATTTCCATGCCATTATGAAGTAGAAAAGGCAGAGAGCTAGAGTCTCATCAATAAAAACTCAAGCAGGAGTTATTTTGCAAGAGAAAGATCAGATTATGGAGGAATTAACTGCCCTTTATAAAGGCATGCTGGGGGCTGCAGATTACAATAGGAGGCCTGCAGACTCTTTCATATTTTCAGCAAGGTACAGGCTATCAGTACAACAACAGATGGAGCAGATTGCACCTGTAACAAGTGTAGAGATTAAGCAAGTTATTTTTGCAATTGATGTGAACAAAAGTCCAGGTCTAGATGGTTTTGGTGCAGGTTTCTTCAAGGATGCCTGGTCAGTGGTAGGTGATGATGTCACAGAAGCAATTATGGATTTCTTTTCCTCCTCCAAGCTCTTGAAGCAGGTAAATGCAACTAGCTTATGCCTTGTGCCTAAGGTCTCTAATCCTGAACTAGCTTCAGAGTTTCGTCCTATAGCTTGCTGCAACACTGTATATAAATGCATCTCAAAAATTCTATGTGGTAGATTAGCCGAAGTTTTGCCTGATTTGGTTGCCTTGAATCAAGGAACATTTTTAGCTCAGAGATCCATAGTGCACAATATCATGATATGCCAGGATATTATCAAGCACTATAGGAAGAAGAGTATATCACCTAGATGTCTTTTGAAGATAGACTTGAGGAAAGCCTATGACACTATTCACTGGGGCTTCCTCAAAGATACGATGCACGGTTTTGGTTTCCCTGTGAAGTTTGGGGACTGGATTATGGAATGTGTGCAGACAGCTAGTTTTAGCATTGCTTCAAATGGGGAAAACCATGGCTATTTTGAGGCTAAACGTGGGATAAGGTAGGGGGACCCTGTATCTCCCCTCCTGTTTGTCCTGGTAATGGAATTTTTATCACCAGAACTTTGAAGCTTGCTTGCATGGAGGATGTTTTCCATTGGCACCCTATGTGTAAGAGTTTCTCCTTGAGTCACGTATGCTTTGCAGATGATTTGATGGCCTTTTGCAAAGCTGATGTTAAGTCAGTTAATGTTTTTATGGAGAGTTTAGCCTATTTCTCTCAAGTTACAGGCTTGCATGCCAGCACAGAAAAGTCCAGTATCTACATAGCTGGTGTTATTGAAGATGTCAAGCAACAGTTGCTTAATTTGTCTAGTTTCACAGAGGGTATTTTTCCTATGAAATATCTAGGGATACCTCTTTCTCCCTCAAAATGGAGCAAGATTGACTGTGAATGTCTGGTTGACAAAAATGACTAAAAGGTTGCAGATACGGGCCTCAAAGAACCTCTCCTATGCAGGGAGAGCTCAGCTGATCAATTCTGTCCTTTTCTCTATGCATGTTTACTGGTCAGGAATTTTTGTGATGCCTACAGGGGTGCTTAAGGCAGTGGAGCAGAAGTGCAGAATGTTTTTGTGGGGGTCTCATTATCACAAGCACAGGCCTAATCTGGTTGCCTGGGATTTTATTTGCAGACCTAGGAAGAATGGAGGTTTGAATATTAAAGATTGCAAGCTGTTGAATATTGCTCTTAATGGCAAACATATTTAGGATTTGGCAACTAAGAAAGACACAATATGGGTGAGATGGATCAATGGTGTTTATTTCAAAGGCCAGGAATTCTGGGGATATGTCCCTAAATGGGTGAGTAGCTGGTACTGGATAAAGCTGAATAAGATAAAAGAGAGTTTTTCTGCTGCTTATAGAGATGGCACTTTGTGGGTTGGCTCTGGGAATGGCATTTACTCAGCCTCTAATGGATATGCTGTCCTGCTAGGTACACTGCCAAAATGTAGACATGCAAATCTAATTTGGGGCTCCTTTTCTATGCCAAGGCACAGTTTCTGCTTCTGGCTGGCTCAAATGGGGAAGCTGTTAACCAAAGATAGAATGCAAAAAATGGGTTTTTTCACTAGTGATGCTACATGCCTCCTCTGCAGGTCTGCACCTGAGTCACATAGTCATCTGTTCTTCAGGTGTGAGAGAGTTAAAAAGGTCTTGGGAAAATTTAAAAACTGGTTGGTGTGCAAATCAAGCTCAGAATCTATAGCAGGGCTGCTTAACTGGATTAGCTGAAAACCTTTAACAAAAATACAGAAAGCTACTTATGCTGCTGCATTTGCTGCACTGGTGTATTGGTTCTGGCAGGCAAGAAACAAAGCCTGCTTTGAGGGGGTTATTATTACAAATGAGAATATTTTTCAGCAAATTCAATGTGTTGTTCGTGCAAGAATCCAGGGGTGCAGAAGAAAGAAAATCAGCAGGAAAGACAAAGCATGGCTGGATAGAATTTAATTCCGTTTGTGTCTGTTTGTATGGTTGTGTTTAGTTTGTCAGTTTGTTTTTGAGAAACCTAGTGTATTGCAATATGTTTTGGTTTGTAGTTTGGTCTGATGTATGCATGGTCTAGTTTGGATGTTAGGGATGTAACCAGCAAGGGGAACGCTACCTAGTAGGTGGCTCCTTGGGTTGCATTGCCTTTACGTTGTAATTATTTCTTAATCAATTAAATTTCTATCTTTGCACCAAAAAAAAAAAAAATAAAACAAACATTGGCATCGCGTAAAACCGCCCTTACAAGCCTATCAGAGACCCAATATACGACCCTAGGGGCCTCCCATGTCCCCTAGGGGTCTCCCGTGCAATATGGGGCGAAAATATTAACGTCAAAAAGTTTGCGTCTGGAGGCCCAAAACACGTCCCCTAGAGCATTCCCGGGGCCCGTTTGCCGTTTTAACCCAAAATTTTGCGGGGGCTCTATTATGGCCCTAGGGGACCCCTGATGTCCCGGAAGTGTCAACTTGATTCCCGAACTCAGATATCACACATGTCACCCGTTTTCGGGCCCTAAAATTGGCATCGCGTAAAACCGCCCTTACAAGCCTATGAGGGACCTAATAACCGACCCTAGGGGCCTCCCATCTCCCCTTGGGATCTCTCGTGCGATATGGGGCGAAAATATTACCGTCAAAAAGTTTGCGTCCGGAGGCCCAAAACACGTCCCCTAGTGCATTCCCGGGCCCGGTCGCTGTTTCGCCCGAAATTTTGTATGGGGCTCTGTTATTGCCCTAGGGGACTCCCGGTGCCCCGGGAGGGGCAAGTTGATTCCTGGACCCAGATATCACACATGTCGCCCCTTTTCGGGCCCTAACATTGGCATCGCGTAAAACCACCCTTACAAGCCTATCAGGGCCCCAATAATCGGCCCTAGGGACCTCCCTTGTTCCCTATGGGTCTTCCATGCGATATGGGTGAAAATATTAACGTCGAAAAGTTTGCGTCCAGAGGCCCAAAACACGTCCCCACGAGCATTCCCGAGGCCCGGTTGCCGTTTTCGCCCGAAATTTTGTCTGGGGCTCTATTATGGCCCTCGGGGACCCCCGGTGCCTCAGGAGGTTCACCCTGATTCCCGAACTCAGATATCACCCATGTCGCCCGTTTTCGGGCCCTATCATTGGCATCGCGTAAAACCGCCCTGACAAGCCTATCAGAGTCCCAATAACTGACCCTAGGGGTCTCCCATGTCCCCTAGGGGTCTCCAGTGCGATATGGGGCGAAATGATTAACGTCGAAAAGTTTGCGTCCGGAGGCCCAAAACACGTCCCCTTGAGCATTCCTGGGGCCTAGTTGCCGTTTTCGCCCGAAATTTTTTCGGGGGCTCTATTATGGCCCTATGGGACCCCCGGTGCCCCGGAAGGTTCAACTTTATTCCCGAACTCAGATATCACCCATGTCGCCCGTTTTCGAGCCCTAACATTGGCATCGCGTCGAGCAACATTTTCTCTCTCTAAAATGCTCCCAACTCTCTCCTCTACAGTGCTCGTTCACCATTAATGCAGCGCTGAGTTCGAATGGGGAAGAACGACAAAGCTAAGAGAGGGAATGGAAAGCAAGATGACGATGCGGGAAAGCAGCAAATCCACCTTGTCCCACGAAAAATGTGTCGCAAAAACAAAAAAACAGTACAAACCATGAAAACCTAGATCGAGTTATGCGCAACCTTGCGGATGAATTGGAGGAGTCAGAAGTCATGACACCAGATGTCCAAACAGAACCCGTGCAGCAAATGGAACTAGCAAGGGAAAAAATCAATTCATGGCTTTCAAGGATGAAGGAAAAGGCAAAATTGCCAAGCTCATCAGACTCGGAGGAAGAAGAACCTGAGCAGGACAAGCAGCAGGAGGCTACAGATGATGGTAAGGTTTCAGCTTGGGAAAAATTTGACATATCTAAACTGAAAAATGCTGGCTTCAAATTGGATTATATTGCACCAAATATGCACGAGGGGAAACCAGTGGGTGAAATTAATTTTATGGACATCGAATCAGAAATTAATTACTGGAACAAAGCTGTAGTATGCTATGTGATGGGGTCTAAGCCACCAATTAATATATTTAGTGGTTTTTTAAGAAGAATTTGGGGAAAAAAAGGGATGAACCAAATAGCTATGATGAGAAATGGGTTAGTTTTGGTTAGATTCGACTCGTTGGAGCAACGAGATGCTGTAATCCAGGAGGGGGTGTACCACTTTGATAACAAACCCATGATAGTTAGGCCATGGTCAGAAAGCATAGACTATGCTCAAGAAGAACTCACCTCTGTGCCAATATGGGTTAAATTCCCTGGACTCAATGTCAAGTATTGGAATGCAATGGGCTTGAGCAAAATTGCAAGCCTAGTTGGAAGACCAATGATGGCAGACAGAAATACAGAACTCAAAGTGGGAATCCACTATGCTAGAGTACTGATTGAGGTGCAAATAGGAGAGAATTACCCTGAAAAAGTGCACTTCAAGAATGAGAGGGGAAACATAGTAGAACAAGAAGTGGACTATGATTGGAAGCCCATTCTGTGTAACCACTGTAAACAAGTATTGTCACAGTGAAACAGAATGCAGAAAAAAGAAGCCTGTGCCTGCACCTGTACAACAAGGGCCTGTGCAAACTCAGCCTGGACAGCAGGAAATTCCTAGGGCTAAACAGTGGCAGAATGCAGGAAGAGGTAGAGGTAGAGCCTGGAATGCAGGAAGAGGAGCAAGAGCTGGAAGAGGTTACTACAGACAAGTTCAGCAGCCCAAAACTGTTATGCAGAACAGTTTTGACATTTTGCAAAATGAAGTAGAAATGCAGGAAATCCAAAAGGAACAGATAGAAGTAGTAGTGGAGCCAGAAATGCAACAAGTTCAGAATTCAGATGAGGTGCCATTTCATGGTAAGTCTCCTATCTTGATTGGTAGTCATGGATAGGATACTAATTTGGAATGTCAGAGGCCTTAATGGCCCAAATAAACAGAGGGATGTTGCCCTCTTTTGCAAAGAAAATAATTGTGGTTTGGTGGCTTTTCTAGAAACAAAAATCAGATTAGTTAACCTAGAAAAATACAAAAAAAGCTTCATGCCAGGTTGGGACTCTTACAGTAATCACAATGAGCTAGGTTGGGTAGAATATGGTTAAGATGGATGCCAAACAAATTCAATGTGGATGCGATATTCTCATCTATGCAAATGATCATTTGTAAAGTGGTAAATATTGTGAAAAAAATGGAATTAGTGGTGAGCTTTGTGTATGGCCTAAATGAAAAGGAGGAAAGGAAAACACTATGGAAGGACCTAAATGATTTTGCAATTAATTGTAATACTCCATGGTTTGTAGGGGGGATTTTAATAATGTGATGTTACCTGAAAATAGAAAAGGTGGAATACCAGTTGCTTATGCAGAAATACAGGATTTTAAAGAATGCATAGAAAAATGTTTCCTCACTGAAATGGGGTGGTCAGGGTGCCAGTTTACATGGAATAATAGGCATGAAAGGGGTGGGAGAGTGTATTCTAAAATTGATTGGGCATTTGTAAACAGTCTCTGGTTCCAGGAATTTGATCAATCTGATCTTAAATTCCACCCAGAGGGAGTTTCTGACCATTCCCCAATTTGTCTGACTCTCCATAGAGAACCTACAAAAACACACATCCCCTTTAAGTATTTCAACATGTGGAGCCTCCACTCTGAATTCCAAGCTAAGGTGCAGCAAGCTTGGAATTTCAGAACACAAGGCACAAAAATGTTCAAAGTGTACCAGAAACTGAAAAAGGTGAGAACAGTGCTGAGAAAGCTAAACAGGAATGAATTCAGTGACATCCTTGCACAGGCAGATATTGCTAGGATAGCCATGACTCAAGCACAGATTGAAGCCAACAAGGAGCCATTAAATGAGACAATGCAACAGAATGAAATACAGGCAAGGAAAAGATACAATGAGCTCAACATGGCAGCTGAAAACTTCTTACAGCAGAAAAGCAAGGCAAATTGGGTTCAGTTGGGAGATGGAAACAATCAATTCTTCCATGCAGTCATGAAGCAAAGAAGGAACACCAATAGAGTTCATTCCATCAGGACACAACAGGGGATCTTACTGGAAGATCAGAACGTGGTTATGGAAGAATTTGTGAGGTTCTACAAGGAAATGTTGGGGGTCTCAGGGGTCAGAGCAACCACAGCAGAAGACAGATACTTCCAAGCAGGCCACAAACTAGACATTCACTAATAGATGAACCTCATAGCCCCTGTGAACACAGATGAGGTGAAAAAAGCAATGTTTGAAATTGACTGTAATAAAAGCCCGGGGCCTGATGGCTTTGGATCAGGTTTTTTCAAGGAAGCATGGCAAATCGAAGGGCAAGAGGTGACTGAAGCCATAATTGACTTTTTTGAGTCATCTAGAATGCTCAAGGAGGTGAATGCTACAAACTTATGCCTTGTACAGAAGATACAAAATCCAGAGAGGGCTTCAGATTTCAGACCAATAGCTTGTTGTAATACAATCTACAAATGCATCTCCAAGATCTTGTGTGGGAGATTGGCAAAAGTATTACCTGAGCTGGTGGCAGTGAACCAGGGAGCCTTTGTTGCACAGAGGTCTATTGTTAACAACATCATGATATGTCAGGATCTTATTAAGCACTATAACAGGAAACAATCGTCTCCTAGATGCTTGATGAAGATAGATATAAGGAAAGCATATGACACAATACACTGGGGTTTTGTGAAGGAAATGCTGCAAGGGTATGGATTCCCTGTAAAATTCAGTGGATGGTTACTTGAATGCATCAAAACAGCAAGCTTCAGTATTAATATAAATGGAGAAGCCCATGGAAACTTTATTGCAAAACGTGGCATCAGGCAAGGTGACCCAATCTCTCCATTAATATTTGTACTGGTAATGGAATATCTGTCAAGGATCTTAAAGATAGCCTGCATGGACAAGAGCTTCAGCTGGCACCCCATGTGCAAAGAGCTTGCATTAAGTCACCTATGCTTTGCTGATGACTTAATGTGTTTCTGTAAAGCTGACCCTGTTTCTGTGAGCACCATGATGAATAGCATAAATCACTTCTCAAAAGCAACTGGCTTGTATGCTAACAAGGAAAAATCAAACATTTACATAGCAGGGGTGAGTGAACAAGGAAAAAATGAACTGTTACACCTTTCAGGCTTCAGGGAGGGTACTTTGCCCATGAGATACCTGGGTGTCCCACTATCCCCTTCAAAATGGAGCAAGATTGATTGTGAATGCTTAGTGGAAAAAATGACAAAAAAGTTGCAGATCTGGGCCTCTAGAAACCTCTCTTATGCAGGGAGAGTCCAACTAATAAA
>CM076147.1:12970000-12997500 GCA_038025085.1 Tetragonia tetragonoides | reverse complement strand
TCACACAAGGTAGCTATTTAATTTAATTTTTAATTAAAAAATAGGCTGAAAAATAGGAAATAAATAGAAATAATACCAGAAAAATTACAAATCACTTCAAAAAAATTGGGAAATATATTTGAGACCTCACTTTAATTTTAGAAATAATTTTGAGACCTCACTCCTCACTCTTGGGAGTAGGAAATTCCGGCCCTCACCCATGCTTTTGGTGTTCCGGCCCTTACATTGGCATCCCGTAAAAACGCAATTACAAGCCTATCATGCACCAGATAACCAACCCCGGGGGCTTTCAATATCCCTTAGGGATGTCCCGTGTGATATGGTGTGAAATATACACCTACGGTCCGGAGCGTCTCGGAAAGCAAAAAAACGTGGATTTTATCCTTTGATTTTCGGCTTCCCGGGGCCTGGGTGTCATTTTTGCCCGAACATTTTCTAGGGGACTATCAAGACCCTAGAGGACCCTAGGCGCTCCGGGAGGGTAATCCTTATCCCCGAACTCCGATATCTCCCATGACGCCGATATTCCGACCCTTACATTGGCATCCCGTAAAACCGCCCTTACAAGCCTATCAGGGACCCAGTAATCGACCATAGGGGCCTTCCATGTCCCCTGTGGGTCTCACGTGCGATATGGGCGAAAAATATTAACGTCGAAATGTTTGTGTCCGGAGGCCTAGAACAAGTCCCTTAGAGCATTCCCTGGGCCCGGTTGCTGTTTTCGCCCAAAATTTTTCGAGGGCTCTTTTATGGCCCTAGGGGACCCCCAGCGCCCCGGGAGGTTCACCTTCATCCCCGAACCCCGATATCACACATGCCGCCCCTTTTCGGGCCCTAACATTAGCATTGCATCGCACATTCTCTCTCTAAAATGCTCTCTCCTCTCTCCTCGACAGCGCTTGTTAGCGATTAACAAAGCCCTAAGTTCAAATGGGGAAGAATGGGAAAGCAAAAAAGGGAAATGGGAATCAAGATGTAGATGCGGGAAATTCAGAAGCTCAAATATGTTCCGCAAAAAATCGAACCAAAACACAACGAACTAGCGAAAGCCATGAAAACCTAGATCGGGTTATGCGTAATTTAGCTGATGAACTGGAGGATCCAGAAGTGATGACACCTGCTGCGCAAACAAAAACAGTGCAGCAAATGGAACTTGCGAAGGAGAAAATCAACTCCTGGCTTACGAAGATGAAGGAAAGGGCAAACATTCAGAGCTCAGACGAGGAAGAGGAGCCAGTTCCAGTGCAAGGCAAACAGCCTGCATTTGCTGATGCTGGTAAGACCTCGGCTTGGGAGAAATTTGACATAACTAAATTGAAAAATGCTAGGTTTAAATTGGACTATATAGCACCTGCCTTGATTGATGGAAAACAAGTAGGAGAAATTAATTTCCAGGATATTGTATCTGAAATTAATTATTGGAATCAAGCAATTGTGTGCTATGTTATGGGCTCGAAGCCACCGATTAATGTGCTTAGTGGATTCCTAAGGAGAATTTGGGCAAATAGGGGAATGAATAAAATTGCAATGATGAAAAATGGCCTAGTAATTGTTAGATTTGATTCAATTGAGCAAAGGGATGCTATTCTAGAGGAAGGGGTTTATCATTTTGATGACAAACCTATGATTGTTAGACCATGGTCTAAGAATATAAACTATGCTCATGAGGAGCTCACGTCTGTACCTATCTGGGTTAAATTTCCAGGTCTGAATGTCAAGTATTGGAATGCTTTGGGTTTAAGCAAAGTTGCGAGTTTAGTCGGCAGGCCAATGATGGCTGATAAGAACACAGAACTCAAAGTAGGGATCCACTATGCTAGAGTGTTGGTGGAAGTAGAAATAGGAGGGATGTATCCAGACAAAGTGCACTTCAAGAATGAGAAAGGAAACTTAACAGAACAAGAAGTGGAGTATGACTGGAAACCTATACTATGTGGCCACTGTAAGCAACATGGGCACAGTGAATCAGAATGCAGAAAGAAGAAGGCCTTAACTAGGCCTGAGACCCTAGCAGTTCCAATTCAGCAACCAGCACAACCAGCAAATCCTAGGAACAATCAATGGCAAAATGTTGGGAGAGGTAGAGGAAGAATGGGAAATGCAAGGAGAGGGGTGAGACCTGGAAGAGGAGTTTACAGACAGGTGCAGCAGCCTGCCACAGAGAGACCACAAACACTGATACAGAACCCATTTCAGTTACTGCAAAATGAAGAGGGGGAGCAGGAGGGAACACAGGCACAGCCAGCAGTGCAAGGTACACAGGAGGCTCAGAACAAAGCATCAGTGCCACCACATGGTAAGTCACCTATCTTGACTGATAGTCATGGATAGGATTATGATATGGAATGTTAGAGGCCTAAATGGCCCAAATAAACAGAGGGATGTTGCCCTCTATTGTAAAAAAAATAAATGTGGTTTGGTGGCTTTTCTGGAAACAAAAATTAGATTAGCCAACTTTGAAAAATGCAAAAATTAATTTATGCAAGGGTGGGAATCTTTTAGCAACCATCGTGACCAAAGGTTGGGAAGAATTTGGGTAAGATGGTTACCTGATGTATTTCATGTAGAATTAATTTTCTCCTCTGTGCAAATGGTCACTTGCAATGTGAGGCATTTGGAGAGGAAAAAAGATTTTATGGTCAGTTTTGTGTATGGATTAAATGAGAAAGAAGAAAGAAAACAACTGTGGAAGGGTATAAATGACTTTGCTCTTATATGCAACAAACCATGGTTGATTGGTGGGGATTTCAACAATGTCTTGCTCCCTGGTAACAGACAATGAGGTACACCAGTCACTCTTGCTGAAACTCAGGATTTTAAATCCTGTATTGAAGACTGCTACCTTACTGAACTAAACTGGTCTGGGTGTCAATACACCTGGAATAACAGACATGAGGAGGGGGGAAGAGTTTACTCAAAAATAGATTGGGCTTTTGCAAATAGTCTCTTGCTGCTGGAGTATGATCAAAGCACCCTACAGTTCCTACCTGACGATGTATCTGACCACTCTCCTATCTGCTTTACCCTCCACAAAACTTTCACCAAAAAAAAAAACCCCCTTTAAATTCTTTAACATGTGGAGCCTCCACTCTAATTTCCAAGACTTGGTGCAGCAAGCTTGGAATTGTAGAACACAAGGCACAAAAATGTTCAGAGTTTACCAAAAACTGAAAAAAGTGAAACATGTCCTGAGAAAATTAAACAGGGAGGAATTTAGTGATATACTAGCCCAGGCTGAAATTGCTAGAAAGGAAATGGCCCAAGCACAAACTGAAGCAAACAAGGAGCCTCTAAATGAGACATTGCAGAGAGCAGAATCACAGGCTAGAAGGAGGTTTAATGAGCTAAATGCTGCTGCAGAGAACTTCTTACAACAAAAGAGCAAGGTCAAATGGGTACAATTGGGAGATGGCAACAACCAGTTCTTCCATGCAATCATGAAACAGAGGAGACAACAAAATAGGCTGCATTCCATCAAGACACAGCAGGGTACTTTGTTGGAAGACTAGGAGTTGATCATTGAGGAATTAGTGGGATTTTACAGGAACATGCTGGGGATATCTGGTACTAGAGACAACACTGCAGAAGGAAGCTTCTTCTCAGCAGGACACAGATTAGACTTACAGCAGCAGTTGACCTTAAATGCACCATTGACTGCTGATGAAGTGAGGGAAGCTATGTTTGCAATTGACTGCAACAAGAGTCCAGGGCCTGATGGTTTTGGCTCAGGATTTTTCAAAGCAGCGTGGCATATTCTGGGGGAAGAAGTGTCTAGTGCAATAATCGATTTTTTTGATTCCTCTAAAATGCTTAAAGAGGTGAATGCAACTAACTTATGTCTTGTGCAGAAAGTAACAAACCCTGAGAAGGCTTCTGATTTCAGGCCTATTGTGTGCTGCAACACCATCTACAAGTGCATATCCAAGATCCTCTGCGGGAGATTGGCTAGGGTACTTCCTCACCTCATCTCAGTGAACCAGGGTGCTTTTGTGGCACAGAGATCAATAGTACACAACATCATGATTTGTCAAGACCTCATTAAGCACTACAACAGAAAACAGTCTTCACCAAGATGCTTGATGAAGATAGACTTAAGGAAGGCCTATGACACAATCCACTGGAGTTTTATCAATGAGATGTTGCAAGGATATGGATTTCAACTGAAATTCAGTGGATGGTTACTTGAGTGCATACAGACAGCCAGCTTCAGCATAAGTATGAATGGGGAGGTGCATGGATTCTTCCCTACAAAACGTGGCATTAGACAGGGTGACCCCATGTCCCCACTCATTTTTGTGCTGGTAATGGAATACTTATCAAGAATCCTGAAACTTGCTTGCATGGAAAATAGCTTTCAGCTGGCACCCTATGTGCAAAGATCTTGCATTGAACCACCTGTGCTTTGCTGATGATCTGATGTGTTTCTGCAAAGCAAACCCTGAATCTGTAAGTATTATGATGAATTGCATTAACTACTTTGCACAAGCTACTGGATTATATGCAAATAAGGAGAAATCCAACATGTACATAGCTGGTGTAAATGAGGAGGTTAAGAGAGCATTGTTAGACTTGTCTGGCTTCAAGGAGGGTACACTTCCCATGAAATACCTAGGGGTGCCACTCTCCCCATCAAAGTGGAACAAAATGGACTGTGAGTGCCTGGTGGGAAAAATGACCAAAAAGCTACAAATATGGGCTTCTAGGAACCTCTCATATGCAGGAAGGGTCCAACTTATTAACTCTGTTCTGATCTCTATACATGTGTACTGGTCTAGCATTTTCATAACGCCAGCTGGGGTACTCAAGAGTGTAGAGCAAAAGTGTAGGTTTTTCTTGTGGGGGTCCTCTGATCAAAAGCATAAGGCCAACCTGGTGGCATGGGACTTGGTGTGTAGACCGAGGAAAAATGAGGGCTTGAACATCAAGAGTTGCAAATGGTTCAATATAGCTTTAAATGGAAAGCATATATGGGATCTGGCCACAAAAAAGGATACATTGTGGGTGAAATGGGTAAATGGAGTTTACTTGAAGGGGATTAACTTCTGGAATTATGCACCTGTGTGGGGATCCAGTTGGTACTGGAAAAAACTCAACAAAATCAAGAATTTATTCCAGGAACAGTACACAGTGAGAGGGGTTTGGAAGAGGGCACCTGATGGTTGTTATTCTGCTGCAAGTGGATACAGTGTACTCACAGGGGATTTATCCAAATCTAGACATGCCAATCTGATTTGGGGAAAGTTAACAATGCAAAGGCATAGCTTCTGCCTCTGGCTTGGACAACAGGGGAGATTACTAACCAAGGACAGCGTACAGAAAATGGGATTCCTGCAAGGAGAGGCTGTATGCAATCTGTGCAAAGCGAAGTTAGAAGACCATGGCCACTTATTCTTCAGCTGTAATGTGTCAACAGAGGTTATAATGCAAGTAAAAGCCTGGTTACAGATGCCTTCTAGAGCAAACTCAATACAGGGCCTGCTTAACTGGATAAGTAGGCAGAAATGTTCAATGTTCAGAAAGGAGGTCTATGCTGCAGGGATCGCAGGAGCAGTGTACTGGTTATGGAGGAGCAGGAACCTCCAGCACTTTGAGGGGAGCAGACCAACAGTCATGCAGATCTTGCAACAGATTAAACAGCAAGTCAGAATCAGAACACACGAACCCAGCACGAAGAGGAAGATCAAGAGCAAAGATAAAAGATGGCTGGAAAATGTTTAATGCTCTCTACAGAAAAATGAGAGTATCAAGGCAGAATACAGCAGATCAACAATGAAGCAGTACAGCGGCTCCAAAAGCAAATCAGAGTCAGTACATCAGGTTATAAGCAGACAACCCAGCAGCCAGCAAGGCATGAGTACCTGTGCAGGGATTCAGAGAGCAGGGGTAGTAGTAGGTCAGAAGCATCCAGCAGATATGCAAGACTTAAGGCCTGTGCAGGAATTTAGGCAGCAGAGGTTCAGCAGGGGGGCAGCAAGAATGCATCAAGCAATTAGCAAAAGGCATCAGGACATGAGCAGGAAAAAGATAGCAGGTTTCAGAAGGGAAGCTGATCAGTGTGCTGAAAATTGGTAGAAAGGCTCAGAAAAAAATCAGGAGCAGTCTGTTCTGTTAGGCAGAACCCAGCAGAAAGGCAGGACCAGACTCCAGGAGAGGTTTTAGCAGGAAAAACAGAAGACATGCAGGGCTCCAGCACCTGTACAGGGATCTAGACAGTAGATTGATGTAGATCAGCTTGATGGGCACAGCAGGTAGATGAAAGCAACAAAGAAGGAGGAGTGAATCAGCTTCTGGAAGTTTTTGTTGTAATATTTTTAGATATCTATGTTTTTGTATTTTGCTGTAAGTCAGAAATAATTTTTGCAAATTGTAATGTTTACAGAGATGGTGAGAAACAATTTTTGCAATTTGTAATGTTTACAGAGAGGGTGAACCACTGCCTGTAGTGAGTTGCACCAGATTGAAGGGTTGTAAGGTAGTAGAGGGATGTAGCAAAAAGGAACCCTACCTAGTAGGTGGCCTTGGATCTGCATTGCCTAAGGACTGTAATCTTGTTACATTATAGAGAGCAATAATACAATTTCTGACTTGCACCAAAAAAAAAAAAAACATTGGCATCGTGTAAAACCGCCCTTACAAGCCTATCTCAGACCCAATAACCGACCCTATGGGCCTCCGATGTCCCCTAGGGGTCCCCCGTGCGATATGGGGCGAAAATATTAACGTCGAAAAGTTTGCGTCCGAAGGCCCAAAACACGTCCCCTAGAGCATTCCCGGGGCCCAATTGCCGTTTTCGCTCGAAATTTTATCGGGGGCTCTTTTATAGCCCTAGGGGAGCCTCGGTGCCGCGGGAGGGTCAACTTGATTTTCCAACTCAGATATCACACATGTCGCCCGTTTTGGGGCCCTAACATTGCACCAAAAAAAAACATTGTCTAAAAAAAATTGGCATCACATTGACATCGCATATCGCATCATTCTCTCTCTAAAAAAAATGCTCCGACCTCTCTCCTCTACACCGTCCGTCCGCCATTGACGCACTGTGAGTATCTATGGGGAAGAAAGATAAGGCAAAACGAGGGGGAGAAAAGCAAGATGACAATGGGGGGAACTCAGCACCACAGGTCCGACGAAAACAGCGATTCAGAGACGAAGTACAAACATGACCCGAGACAACCTAGATCGGGTTGTGCGAAACCTAACTGATGAATTGGAGGCACCGGAGGTCATGACACCTGAAACTGTTCAACAGATGGAAATTGCAAGAGAAAAGATCAATTCGTGGCTCTCAAAAATGAAGGAAAAGGCACGAACGCTCTCTTCGTCTGAGGATGAAGATGAAGGCCCAGAACAGGCCAAACAGCAAGTGACAGCTACTGCAGGTAATATCTCAGCCTGGGATAAATTTGACATATCCAAATTAAAGAATTCTGGATTTAAATTGGATTTTGTTGAGCCAACTATGCATGAAGGGAAACCTGTAGGGCAAATTAGCTACTTGGATATAGAATCTGAAATCAATTACTGGAACAAAGTTGTGGTTTGCTATATAATGGGGTCAAAACCACCAATTAATGTGTTAAGTGGCTACTTAAGAAGAATCTGGGCTAAACGTGGGATGAACAAAATAGCCAGGATGAAAAATGGGCTGGTGTTGGTTAGGTTTGACTCCATAGAGCAAAGAGATGCTGTAATTCAAGAGGGAGTATACCATTTTGACAACAAACCTATGATAGTGAGGCAGTGGTCTGAAAATGTGGATTATGCACAGGAAGAATTGAGCTCAGTGCCTATTTGGGTCAAATTTCCTGGTCTTAACTTGAAATATTGGAATGCTAAGGGACTGAGCAAGATTGCCAGCCTTGTAGGAAGGCCAATGATGGCAGACAAAAACACAGAGCTCAAAGTAGGGATCCAATTTGCTAGAGTTTTGATTGAGGTGGAAGTTGGATCTGAATACCCTAGCAAGGTACACTACAAGAATGAAAAAGGCAATATTGTGGAACAAGAAGTGGAATATGACTGGAAGCCTATTCTTTGCAACCACTGCAAGCAATATGGGCATACTGAGGAAGAATGCAGAAAGAAAGCAACTGCAGCCCTTGTGCCACAAACATTGCCTGCACAGAATCCACAAACTCTGCCTCCTAGGACTCAACAATGGCAGATTGCAGGAAGAGGGAGAGGAAGAGCCTGGAATGCAGGGAGAGGAATAAGAGCAGGTAGAGGCCAGTATAGGAAAGTTCAACAGCCTACAACTAGCTCACAGATGCAGAACAGTTTTGAAATCCTGCAAAATGAAGATGAAACACAAGAAGCACAGACAGATGCACTGGAGCCAAAACATTAGAAAGTTCAGAATGCAGCTGAGGTGCCATTACATGGTAAGTTTCCTACCTTGACTGTTGGTCATGGATAGGATACTAGTATGGAATGTTAGAGGCCTAAATGGCCCAAAAAAACAAAGGGATGTAGCCCTTTTTTGTAAAGAAAATAAATGTGGAATGGTGGCTTTTTTAGAAACGAAAATCAGATTAGCTAACCTTGAAAAATACAAAAATAGTTTCATGCCAGGCTGGGAATCTTATAGCAATCACAATGAGCACAGTTTAGGTAGAATTTGGTTAAGATGGATACCAAATTGTTTTCATGTGGATATTTTATTCTCTTCTGTGCAAATGGTTATCTGCAAAGTGGTTAATATTGTGGAAAAAAAAAGAATTTGTGGCTAGCTTTGTCTATGGCCTAAATGAAAAAGAAGAAAGGAAAATTCTATGGAAAGACCTGTCAGATTTTGCAAGCAATTGTAATAAACCATGGTTTGTTGGGGGAGACTTCAATAATGTAATGCTAGCTGAAAATAGGGAAGGAGGAAATCCAGTCACATTCTCTGAAACCCAGGAGTTTAAAGAGTGTATTGAGCAGTGCTTCCTCACAGAAATGAAATGGTGAGGGTGCCAGTTTACATGGAATAATAGGCATGAAAGGGGGGGGGGGGGGGGAGAGTATATTCTAAAATAGATTGGGCCTTTGCAAACAGCCTCTGGTTCCAGGAATTTGATCAATTTGATCTTAAATTCCACCCAGAGGGAGTTTCAGATCACTCCCCAATTTGTTTGGCTCTTCAGACAGAACCTGCAAAAACAAAGATGCCCTTTAAATACTTTAACATGTGGAGCCTCCACTCTGAATTCCATGCTATGGTGCAGCAAGCATGGAACTTCAGAACACAAGGCACAAAAATGTTCAGAGTGTACAGGAAACTTAAAAAGTGAGACAAGTGTTGAAGAGTTTAAACAGAAATGAATTTAGGGACATTCTAGCACAAGCAGACATTGCAAGAGCAACCATGACTCAAGCCCAGATTGATGCTAACAATGAGCCCTTAAATGAGGAAATACAGCAGAAGGAACTACAGGCCAGGAAAAAATACAATGAGATGAATATGGCTGCAGAAAATTTCTTACATCAGAAAAGTAAGGCAAAATGGGTCCAGCTGGGGGATGGAAACACACATTTCTTCCATGCAATCATGAAGCAAAGAAGACACAAGAATAGAGTGCACTCAATCAGAACACAGCAGGGGACTCTACTGGAAGATCAACAGATGGTTATGGAGGAATTTGTGAGATTTTACAAAGAAATGTTAGGAGTCTCAGGGGATAGAGCAACTACAGCAGAAGCCAGCTTCTTCTCAGCAGGACGCAAACTGGATATACATCAACAAATGACCCTCATTGCTCCAGTCAGTGCCACTGAGGTGAAAACAGCAATGTTTGAGATAGATTGCAACAACAGCCCGGGCCCAGATGGATTTGGTTCAGGTTTCTTCAAGGAAGCTTGGCCTATTGTAGGGCATGAAGTGACTGAAGCTATCATTGACTTCTTTGAGTCATCTAGAATGCTTAAAGAAGTGAATGCCACAAACCTATGCCTTGTGCAGAAGATACAAAACCCAGAGAAGGCATCTGATTTCAGACCCATAGCATGCTGCAACACAATATACAAGTGCATATCCAAGATCATGTGTGGAAGACTGGCAAAAGTACTCCCAATGCTTATTTCAGAAAACCAGGGAGCCTTTGTGGCTCAGAGATCAATTGTGAACAACATCATGATATGTCAGGACCTTATTAAGCGCTACAACAGGAAACAATCCTCTCCAAGATGCTTGATGAAGATAGACCTAAGGAAAGCATATGACACAATACATTGGGGATTTGTGAAGGAAATGCTGCAAGGATATGGTTTCCCTGCAAAATTCAGTGGATGGCTAATTGAATGTATCCAAACTGCAAGCTTCAGCATCAATCTGAATGGGGAAACACATGGATACTTTACTGCAACACGTGGCATTAGACAGGGTGATCCAATCTCTCCACTAAATTTTGTATTAGTTATGGAATACCTGTCTAGAACACTGAAAATAGCCTGTATGGATAGAAGCTTTAGCTGGCACCCCATGTGCAAAGACCTTGGCCTGAGTCACCTCTGCTTTGCTGATGACCTAATGTGTTTCTGCAAAGCTGCCCCAGAACCTGTGAGTATCATGATGAACAGCATAAACCACTTCTCACAAGCCACTGGTCTATATGTAAACAAGGAAAAATCAAACATTTATGTTGCAGGGGTTAATGAACAAATGAAAAATGAACTATTGCACATCTCAGGATTTAGAGAGGGAACTCTGCCCGTGAAATACCTGGGTGTCCCTCTATCCCCTTCAAAATGGGGCAAAATAGATTGTGAGTGCTTGGTGGATAAAATGACTAGGAAATTGCAGATTTGGGCCTGTAGAAACCTCTCCTATGCGGGAAGAGTACAATTAATTAATTCTGTACTATTTTCCATACATGTATACTGGTCAAGCATCTTCATTATGCCTACTGGGGTACTGAAAAG
Organism: Tetragonia tetragonoides; assembly: GCA_038025085.1. Lineage (NCBI taxonomy): Eukaryota > Viridiplantae > Streptophyta > Magnoliopsida > Caryophyllales > Aizoaceae > Tetragonia > Tetragonia tetragonoides. Next base: position 12,986,601 of record CM076147.1, on the reverse strand, counting down.
TATGGAGCAAAAATGTAGATTTTTCTTATGGGGGACAACTGAACAGAAACACAAGACAAGCTTGGTGGCATGGGACATGGTTTGCAGACCAAGGAAATATGGTGGACTAAATGTGAAAAATTGCAAATGGTTCAACATAGCTCTAAATGGTAAGCATATCTGGGACCTAGCCACAAAGAAAGACACACTGTGGGTAAGATGGATCAATGGAGTATACCTGAAAGGTGTAAACCTTTGGAACTATGCCCCAGTCTGGGGTTCTAGCTTGTACTGGAACAAGCTGAAAAACCATTTTCAGGCACAATACACTACAAGGGGAGCATGGAAGCTTGAAACTGATGGCCTATATTCTGCTGCAAGTGGATACAGAATGTTGCAAGGAAATATGCCAAAATACAGACATGCAAATCTTATCTGGGGGACATTATCCATGCCTAGGCAAAGCTTTTGCCTCTGGCTAGCACAAAAAGGAAGATTGTTGACTAAAGATAGGCTGAAGAGAATGGGATTCCTGAATGGAGATGAAATATGCTACATGTGCAAGCTGAAACCAGAAGACCATAATCATCTGTTCTTTAACTCCAAAGTGTCAACAGTAGTCTTAGTTCAGCTAAAGAATTGGCTGACAATTTCAGCAAAAGCAAACACTATACAGGGAATGCTCAACTGGATTAGTAGGCAAAAGTGCTCGAGAATCAGGAGGGAAGTGTATGCATCGGGGCTAGCCGCAGCTGTGTATTGGGTATGGAAATGCAGGAATACCCATATTGCTGGTGAAGGTAGCATTCCAGTATCACAAATTATGGAACAGATTCAACAAATTGTAAGAATCAGAACCCAACACTGCAGCAACAGCAAGAGAAAGATATCCAGCAGGGATAAGAGATGGATAGATGAGATATAGAGAACCCAGAAGCAATGCAAGAGGTGAGATCATGTGCAAACTATCAGCAAACAGCCAGTACAGAAAGGCAGAAGCAGGTCTCATAAGGACACCAGCAGAGAACCAAGGATTCTACAAGGCATCAGAACAGGTGCAGGAAAAAGGAAGCAGATTTCAGAAGGAACAGGCAGAAGCAGAGCTCATCAGGGTCTCAGCAGAGAATCAAGCAACTCAGAAAGGCAGCAGGATCTAGCGGATGACAAGTAACAGAGTGCTGGAGAAAGGCAGAGCAAGGAATGTAACAGAAATTAGAATATCTGGAAAGCTGGAAGAAGTTGTAATTTTCTAGCTTATTATGTTTTTGTACTTTGCTGTGAGCCAGAAAAGATTTATGTAATTTGTAATGTTTTACAGTGATGGTGAACCACTGTCTGTAGTGAGTTGCACAAGACTGAAGGTGTGTAAGGTAGTAAAAGGGATGCAGAAAAAAGGAACCCTACCTAGTAGGTGGCCTTGGATTTGCATTGCCTTAGGACTGTAACCTTGTTACATTATAGTGAGTAATAATACAATTTCTGACATGCACCAAAAAAAACATTGTCATCGCGTAAAACCGCCCTTACAAGCCTATCAGGGACCCAATAACCGACCCTAGGGGCCTCCCATGTCCTCTAGGGGTCTCCCGTGAGATATGGGGCGAAAATATTAACGTCGAAAAGTTTGCGTCTGGAGGCCCAAAACACGTCCCCTAGAGCATTGCAGGGGCCCAATTGCCTTTTTCGCCCGAAATTTTGTCGGGGGCTCTTTTATGGCCCTAGGGGATCCCCGGTGCCCCGGGAGGGGCACTAGATTTTCGAACTCAGATATCACACATGTCGCCTGTTTTGGGGCCCTAACATTGTCATCACGTAAAACCGTCGTTACAAGCCTATCAGGGACCCAATAACCGACCCTAACGGCCTCCCATGTCCCCTATGGGTCTCCTGTGCGATACGGGGCGAAAATATTAAAGTAGAAAAGTTTGCGTCCGGAGGCGCAAAACACGTCCCCTAGAGCATTCCCGGGGCATGGGTGCTCACGGGGCCCGGTCATGGCGCTGTATGGTGCTGCAACGCATGGGTCATGGTGCTGCATGTTGCTTCAACGCATGGGTCATGGTGCTGCATGGTGCTGCAACACATGGGTCATGGGGTTGCATTGCATTGGTCATGGTGTTGCATCGCATGGGTCATGGTGTTGCATCGTGCTGCAATGCATGGGTCATGGTCTTGCATCGCATGGGTCATGGTCTTGCATCGCATGGGTCATGGTGTATCATCGCATTGGTCATGGTGTTGCATCATGCTGCAACGCATGGGTCATGGTGTTGCATCGCATGGGTCATGGTGGTGTTGCATCGTGTTGCAACGCATGGGTCATGGTGTTGCATCGTGCTGCATCGCATAGGTCATGGGTGATGCAACGTCTTGGGTCATGGTGCTGCGCATGGGACAAGGTGTTGCGTCATTTGACATGGGACAAGGTGCTGCAGCGCCATGGGAAAAGGGTGCTGCAGCGCCATGGGACAAGGGTGCTGCAGCGCCATGGTACAAGGTGTTGCAGCGCCATCGTGACACTGTCATCAGTAGGGTAAAACTAACCTGTCTCACGACGGTCTAAACCCAGCTCACGTTCCCTATTGGTGGGTGAACAATCCAAAACTTGGTGAATTCTGCTTCACAATGGTAGGAAAAGACGACATCGAAGGATCAAAAAGCAACGTCGCTATGAACGCGTGGCTGCCACAAGCGAGTTATCCCTGTGGTAACTTTTCTGACACCTCTAGCTTCAAATTCCGAAGATCTAAAGGATCATTAGGCCACCCTTTCACGGTTCGTATTCGTACTGAAAATCAAAATCAAACGAGCTTTTACCCTTCTGTTCCACACGAGATTTCTATTCTCGTTGAGCTCATCTTAGGACACCTGCATTATCTTTTAACAGAAGTGCCGCCCCAGCCAAACTCCCCACCTGACAATGTCCTTCGCCCAGATCGGCCCGCAACGCGAGCCTTAGGTCCAAAAAGAGTGGCAGTGCCCCGCCTCCGACTCACGGAGGAAGTAAAATAACGTTTAAAGTAGTGGTATTTCACTTGCGCCGAAGCTCCCACTTATGCTACACCTCTCAAGTCAATTCACAAAGTCGGACTAGAGTCAAGCTCAACAGGGTCATCTTTCCCCGCTGATTCTGCCAAGCCGCCGATTTTAAAGGTGATTCTTTCCACGCGAGGTGGGTGGGGGAGACGCGATGCGTGACGCCCATGGAGACGTGCCCTCGGCCTGACGACTTCTGGCGCAACTTGCGTTCAAAGACTCGATGGTTCCCGGGATTCTGCAATTCACACCAAGCATCGCATTTTGCTACGTTCTTCATCGATGCGAGAGCCGAGATATTCGTTGCCGAGAGTCGTTTTGTAAGTATGTATAGGTGCCACGCCCAACGCCGGTGAACCAGACTCGGGAGGGCACTCTATGTGTTCATGTTCCTTGGCGCTTTCCGCGCCGGAGTTCATTGTTGCACCAGGCGGCACCCACGAGGGATGCCCCCCGACTAGGGAAGGGGCTGTTAGCCCAACGGCCTTTAGCGCCCCTCCCCGGAGTGATAAACGTGTTCACTGGTCGTTCTTCTTGGCAGGTTTCGACAATGATCCTTCCGCAGGTTCACCTACGGAAACCTTGTTACGACTTCTCCTTCCTCTAAATGATAAGGTTCAATGGAATTCTCGCGACGTCGCCGGCGACAAACCGCCCACGTCTCCGCGATCCGAACATTTCACCGGACCATTTAATCGGTAGGAGCGACGGGCGGTGTGTACAAAGGGCAGCGACGTAGTCAACTCGAGCTGATGACTCGCGCTTACTAGGAATTCCTCGTTGAAGACCAACAATTGCAATGATTTATCCCCATCACCATGAAATTTCAAAGATTACCCGGGGCTCTCGGCCAGGGTATAGACTCGTTGAATACATCAGTGTAGCACGCGTGTGGCCTAGAACATCTAAGGGCATCACAGACCTGTTATTGCCTCAAACTTCCATGGCCTGGAAGGCCATAGTCCCTCTAAGAAGCTAGCTGCGAAGGTATACTCCGCATAGCTAGTTAGCAGGCTGAGGTCTCGTTCGTTAACGAAATTAACCAAACAAATCGCTCCACCAACTAAGAACGGCCATGCACCATCACCCATAGAATCAAGAAAGAGCTCTAAGTCTGTCAATCCTTACTATGTCTGGACCTCGTGTTCAGTCAAATTAAGCCGCAGGCTCCACTCCTGGTGGTGCCCTTCCGTGTCAATTCCTTTAAGTTTCAGCTTTGCGACCATACTCCCCACGGAACCCAAAAACATTGATTTCTCATAAGGTGTCGGCAGTGTCCTAATAGTAACATCCACCGATCCCTAGTCGGCATCGTTTATGGTTGAGACTAGGACGGTATCTGATCGTCTTCGAGCCCCCAACTTTCGTTTTTGATTAATGAAAACATCCTTGGCAAATGCTTTGCAGTTGTTTGTCTTTCATAAATCCAATAATTTCACCTCTGACTATGAAACACGAATGCCACCGACTGTCGCTTTTTATTATTACTCCGATGCCGAAGGCCAACATAATAGGACCGAAATCCTATGTTGTTATCCCATGCTAATGTATTAAGAGCGTAGGCTTGCTTTGAGCACTATAATTTCTTCAAAGTAATAGCACCGATGGCACGACCCGGCCAGTTAAGGCCAGGAGCGCATCGTCGGCAGAAGAAGCAGGACGACTGGTGCACACCGCTAGGCGGACCGGTCGGCCTACCCTAATGTCCAACTACGAGCTTTTTCACTGCAACAACTTAAATATACGCTATTGGAGCTGGAATTATCGCGGCTGCTGGCACCAGTCTTGCCCTCCAATGGATCCTCGTTAAGGGATTTAGATTGTACTCATTACAATTACCAGACTCAAAGAGCCCGGTATTGTTATTTATTGTCACTACCTTCCCATGTGAGGATTGGGTAATTTGCGCGCCTGGTGCCTTCCTTGGGTGTGGTAGCCGTTTCTCAGGCTCCCTCTTTGGAATCGAACCCTAATTCTTCGTCACCTGTCACCACCATGGTAGGCCACTATCCTACCATCGAAAGTTGATAGGGCAGAAATTTGAATGATGCGTCGCCGGTGCAAAGGCCGTGCAATCCGTCGAGTTATCATGAATCATCAGAGCAACGGGCAAAGCCCGCGTCGACCTTTTATCTAATAAATGCATCCCTTCCAGATGTCGGGGTTTGTTGCACGTATTAGCTCTAGAATTACTACGGTTTTCCGAGTAGCAGGTACCATCAAACAAACTATAACTGATTTAATGAGCCATTCGCAGTTTCACAGTCAGAATCAGTTCATACTTACACATGCATGGCTTAATCTTTGAGACAAGCATATGACTACTGGCAAGATCAACCAGGTAGCACCATAAATCGACGCCGGACGCGTATGAGCCTTCAGAGTGATTGGACAGCTAAGGCCTTTCGGACCCCTGCCCGCTCAGTGTTCTGCATCCCAGAGAACAGCTAGAGCACGCAGCCCATGCCACAGCAGCACCAAAGGCTCGACGTGGGTGGACGATGTGCTCAGCTTGAGTGGTCCACCCGGCACCCTTGGGAGGATGCCGGACGAAGATCTCATCTTTTCAGGGTAAAAATTACCATCCTTAGGCATCAAACACAGGAAACCATGCTTCGTCCAAGGCAATTCGCTCTTGGAGCAATCGATGAAAAGGTCTGTGGGTGTGCGGTTGACTGCACGAGCAGGAACACCGCCAACCCAAACGGACCGAGTGCCACTCACACGCCTTCACAATTACTGCGCCAAAATCACCATCGACGTACCCACAAAACTACATAGTAGCCCCATGGATGTCCGAGGGAGACCGCAATGAGCACAACGCTAGGCGTGAAAATCTCGATGAAGGGACGTTCGATACCCTCTCTCCGGCTAGACAGCTCATCCCGAAGGAGATCACATCCATACGACGTTTATACCCACCCGCTAGACAGCTCAATCCCGAAGGAGATCACATCCATCCGACATCGGCTGGATGGCTCATCCCGAAGGAGATCACATCTTTCCGACGTTGTCTGAATAGCTCCATCCCCAAGGAGATCACTTCCATCCGACGTTTATACCTGCAACCCAGCTAGATAGCTCATCCCGAAGGAGATCACATCCATCCGACGTTTATACCCGCAAGCCGACTCGATAGCTCATCCCGAAGGAGATCACATCCATCCAACGTTTATACCCGCAAGCAGGCTAGATAGTTCATCCCGAAGGAGATCACATCCATCCGACGTCGGCTGGATGGCTCATCCCGAAGGAGATCACATCTGTCCGACGTCGTCTGCATAGCTCGAGCCCGAAGGAGATCACATCCGTCCAACATTTACACCCACATCGTAACCGTAAGCCATCATCGACCTCGACAGCGCCCGAGTGGACGCGACATGACACAACTCGGCGCCTAGTAGGCGCTTCATGTCGCCTCACGTCGCGTCCGTCTCTGGCGCCGCCTCCGTCTCCGGCATAGGGGGCTGGTGGTTGAGCCGAGGTGTGGTGGGTGTCCGGCTTATATGGCGCACGACTTGACACTACTCGGCGCCTGGTAGGCGCTTCATGTCACGTCGCTTGCCTTCCTTCGCCCACAAGCACTCTCTCAAGCAACTACCCCCTAAAGAGTCTCATAAGGTTTAGTGGTTCGGACAGGAGGAGACATGCACAGTGCACAACTTTCATACTAGGGTTTTTGAGAGTTTGGATAATTATTTTCCAAAAGTTCCACCTCAATCTTTTCAAGTATATTATTAAGTTACGGAAAAATATTTTTTTTTACATTTTCACACAAGGTAACTATTTAATTTAATTTTTAATTAAAAAATAGGCTGAAAAATAGGAAATAAAGAGAAATAATATCACAAAAATTACAAATCACTTCAAAAAAAATTGGGAAATGTTATGGAGACCTCACTTTAATTTTAGAAATAAATTTGAGACCTCACTCCTCACTCTTGGGGGTAGGAAATTCCGGCCCTCACCCATGGTTTTGGTGTTCCGGCCCTTACATTGGCATCCCGTAAAAACGCAATTACAAGCCTATCATGGACCAGATAACCAACCCCGGGGGCTTCCCATATCCCTTAGGTATGTCCCGTGTGATATGGTGTGAAAATATACACCTACGGTCCGGAGCCTCTCGGAAGGCAAAAACACGTGGATTATATCCTTCGATTTTCGGCTACCGGGGCCCGGTTGTCATTTTTGGCCAAACATCTCCTAGGGATCTATCATGACCCTAGAGGACCCTAGGCGCTCCGGGAGGGTCATCCTTATCCCTGAACTCCGATATCTCCCATGACGCCGGTATTCCAACCCTTACATTCGCATCGCGTAAAACCGCCCTTACAAGCCTATCAGGGACCCAGTAACCGACCCTGGGGGCCTCCCATGTCCCCTATGGGTGTTCCGTGCGATATGGGGCAAAAATATTAACGTCGAAAAGTTTGCGTCGGGAGGCCCAGAACACGTCCCCTAGAGCATCCCCGGGGCCCGGTTGCCGTTTTTGCCCAAAATTATTTTGGGGGCTCTATTATGGCCCTAGGAGACCCTCGGTGCCCCGGGAGGTTCACCTTCATCCCTGAACCCCGATATCACACATGTCGCCAGTTTTCAGGCCCTAAAATTGGCATCGCGTAAAACCGTCCTTAAAAGCCTATCAGAGACCCAATAACTGACCCTAGGGGCTTCCCATGTACCCTAGGGGTCTCCCGTGCGATATGGGGCGAAAATATTAACGTGGAAAAGTTTGCGTCCAGAGGCCCAAAACACGTCCCCTAGAGCATTCCCGGAGCCCGGTTGCCGTTTTCGCCTAAAATTTTTCCCGGGGCTCTATTATGGCCCTAGGGGACCCCCGGTGCCCCGGGAGGGTCAACTTCATTCCCGAACTCAGATATCACACATGTCATTCGTTTTCGGGCCCTAACATTGGCATCGCGTAAACCCGCCCTTACATGCCTATCAGGGACCCAGTAACCAACCCTAGGGGCCTCCCATGTCCCCTACGGGTCTCCTGTGCGATATGGGGCAAAAATATTAACGTCGAATTTGGCGTCCGGAGGTCCAAAACACGTCCCCTAGAGCATTCCCGGGCCACGGTTACCGTTTTCGCCCAAAATTTTGTCGGGGGCTCTAGTATGTCCCTAGGGGACCCCCCGGTGCCCCGGGAGGGTTAACTTGATTCCCGAACTCAGATATCACACATGTCCCCCGTTTTCGAGCCCGAACATTGGATCGTGCAGCTCATGCAGCAGATCCAGCAACCAGTGAGGGTCAGAATACAACAGTGCAGTAAACTGAGAAAAATCAACAGCAAGGACAAAAAATGGTTCGAGAGAATTTAATTGCTCTTGCACCACAGTAGACTCAGGCAAAAAGGCAGGACTGCACCAGATGAGCAGCCAGCAGAGACAGCAGGACATCAGTACCTGTATAGGAATCAAGACAGCAAACAGCAGGAGGAAGACAGCAAGTTGTGATTGCAGGAAAAAAAAAAAAAAGGAAAATACATCAGCTCAGGAAGATTGCCCCAGCAGAGGACAGTGAGGAAAAGGGTAATAGCAAAGCAGAAGCAGGAGGAAAAATCCAGTGGAAAAAAGGACAAGAAAACTGTAATAATTAGATTGTTATGTATTTTGTATTTTGTTGTAAGTCAGGGATGTTTTTTGTATTTTGTATCTGTTTTTTCAGATAAGGGAACCACGGCATGTAGTGAGTTACCCCTAGGAGAGTAGGGTTGTAAGGAACAAAGGGATGCAGAGGAAGAGGAACCCTACCTAATAGGTGGCATTGGAATTGCATTACCTATGGACTGTAATCTGTGTAACATTACAGTAAGCAATAACACAATTTCTGACTTGCACCAAAAAAAAAAACATTGGATCGCGTAAAACCGTCCTTACAAGCCTATCAGGGACCCAATAACCGACTCCAGGGGTTTCCCACGCCCCCTATGGGTCTCCCGTGCGATATGGGGCAAAAATATTAACGTCAAAAAGTTTGCGTCCGGAGGCCCAAAACACGTCCCCTAGAGCATTCCCGGGGCCCGGTTGCCGTTTTCGCCCGAAATTGTGTCGGAGGCTTTATTATGGCCCTGGGGGATGCCGGTGCCCCGGGAGGTTCACCTTGATTCCCGAACACAGATATCACCCATGTCGCCCGTTTTCGGGCCTCAACATTGGCATCTCTTTTGGGTCTCTGATAGGGTTGTAAGGTATTAGAGGGATGCAGCAAAAAGGAACCCTACCTAGTAGGTGGCCTTGGATCTGCATTGCCTAAGGACTGTAATCTTGTTACATTACAGAGAGCAATAATACAATTTCTGACTTGCACCAAAAAAACATTGGCATCTCGTAAAACCGCCCTTACAAGCCTATCAGAGACCCAATAACCAACCCTAGGGGCCTACCATGTCCCCTAGGGGTCGCCCATGCGATATGGGGCGAAAATATTAACGTCGAAATGTTTGCGTCCGGATGCCCAACACACGCGTTCTAGAACATTCCAGGGGCCCGGTTGCCGTTTTTGCTTGAAATTTTGTCGGCGATTCTACTATGGCCCTAGGGGACCTCTGGTGCCCTGGGAGGTTAACCTTGATTCCCGAACTCAGATATCACCCATGCCGCCCGTTTTCAGGCCCTAACATTTGGAATGTTAGAGGCCTTAATGGCCCAAATAAACAGAGAGATATAGCTCTCTTTTGCAAAAAAAATAATTGTGGGTTAGTGGCTTTTCTTGAAACAAAAATCAGATTAGCCAACCTAGAAAAATACAAAAAATGTTTCTTGACAGGGTGGGACTCTTACAGTAATCATAGTGAGCATAGACTGGGGAGAATATGGTTAAGATGGATACCAAGCATTTTTAATGTGGATGTTTTATTCTCATCTGTGCAAATGATTATCTGTAAAGTAGTAAATGTTGTGAAAAAATTGGAATTTGTGGTGAGTTTTGTATATGGTTTAAATGAGAAGGAGGAAAGGAGAGTACTATGGAAGGACTTAAATGATTTTGCAATTAATTGCAACACCCCATGGTTTGTAGGGGGGGATTTCAATAATGTACTGCTCCCTGAAAATAGAAAAGGTGGAGTACCAGTTGCTTATGCAGAAATACAGGAGTTCAAAGAGTGCATAGAAAAATGTTTTCTCACTGAAATGGGCTGGTCAGGGTGCCAGTTTACTTGGAATAATAGGCATGAAAAAGGGGGGAGAGTATATTCTAAAATTGATTGGGCATTTGTAAACAGTTTATGGCTTCAGGAATTAGATCAATCAGATCTTGTATTCCATCCAGAGGGTGTTTCAGATCACTCCCCAATCTGTCTGTCTCTCCATAGAGAATTTACAAAAAAAATTATTCCCTTTAAATACTTCAACATGTGGAGCCTCCACTTTGAATTCCAAGCTAAGGTGCAGCAAGCTTGGAATTTCAGAACACAAGGCACAAAAATGTTCAGAGTGTACCAGAAATTGAAAAAGGTGAGGAAAGTGCTGAAAAAGCTAAACAGGAATGATTTCACAGATATTCTGGCACAAGCAGATACAGCTAGGATAGCCATGACCCAAGCACAGACTGAAGTTAACAAAGAGCCATTAAATGATGCATTACAACAGACTGAATTACAGGCCAGGAAAAGATACAATGAGGTTAATATGGCAGCTGAAAATTTCCTACAGCAGAAAACAAGGCAAAGTGGATACAATTGGGAGATGGGAATAATCAATTGTTCCATGCAGTTATGAAGCAAAGAAGTAATAACAACAGAATCCACTCCATTAGGACACAACAGGGGACCCTTCTGGAGGACCAGAACCTGGTCATGGAAGAATTTGTGAGATTTTACAAGGATATGTTGGGGGTGACAGGAACCAGAACAAGCAAAGCTGAAGACAGATACTTCCAAGCAGGTCACAGACTAGACATCCACCAACAGATGAACCTTATAGCCCCTGTGTATGCAGAAGAGGTGAAAAATGCAATGTTTGCAATTGATTGTAATAAAAGCCCGGGTCCTGATGGCTTTGGTTCAGGGTTTTTCAAAGAAGCGTGGCCAATTGTAGGAGATGAAGTGACTGGAGCCATAATTGATTTTTTTGACTCATCTAGAATGCTCAAGGAGGTAAATGCTACAAACCTGTGCCTTGTACAGAAGATACAAAATCCAGAAAAGGCATCTGATTTCAGACCAATAGCCTGCTGTAATACAATCTACAAGTGTATCTCCAAGATCTTGTGTGGGAGACTGGCAAAAGTACTACCAGAGCTGGTGTCAGTGAACCAGGGAGCCTTTGTTGCACAGAGATCCATTGTCAACAACATCATGATATGTCAGGACCTTATTAAGCATTATAACAGGAAACAATCATCTCCCAGGTGCATAATGAAGATAGACATAAGGAAGGCATATGATACAATCCACTGGGGTTTTGTGAAGGAAATGCTGCAAGGCTATGGATTCCCTGGAAAATTCAGTGGGTGGCTACTAGAGTGCATCAAAACAGCAAGTTTTAGTATTAATATAAATGGGGAAACACATGGGAATTTCATTGCAAAGCGGGGCATCAGACAAGGTGACCCCATATCCCCATTAATATTTGTACTGGTTATGGAATATTTGTCAAGAAACCTGAAAATAGCATGCATGGATAAGAGCTTCAGCTGGCACCCCATGTGCAAAGAGCTTGCACTAAGTCATCTATGTTTTGCTGATGACTTAATGTGTTTCTGTAAAGCAGATACTGCATCTGTGAGCACAATGATGAACAGCATAAACCACTTCTCAAAAGCAACAGGATTGTATGCAAACAAGGAAAAATCAAACATCTACTTAGCAGGGGTGGATATGCAAGGAAAAAATGCACTGTTACAACTCTCAGGCTTCAGGGAGGGTACTTTGCCCATGAGATACCTAGGTGTCCCATTATCCCCCTCAAAATGGAGCAAAATAGATTGTGATTGTCTGGTGGACAAAATGACAAAAAGGATGCAGATATGGGCCTCGAGGAACCTTTCATATGCAGGGAGAGTCCAACTAATAAACTCTGTACTATTCTCCATTCATGTATACTGGTCAAGTATCTTCATTTTGCCAACTGGGGTACTAAAAAGTGTGGAGCAAAAATGCAGATTTTTCTTGTGGGGGACAACTGAGCAGAAACATAAGACAAGCTTGGTGGCCTGGGATATGGTATGCAGACCAAGAAACAATGGAGGACTTAATGTTAAGAACTGCAAATGGTTCAACATAGCTCTGAATGGCAAGCACATCTGGGATATTGCAACAAAAAAAGACACACTGTGGGTGAAGTGGATCAATGGGATTTATCTGAAAGGAGTTAACATCTGGAATTATGTTCTAGTATGGGGCACAAGTTGGTACTGGAACAAACTGAACAAGATCAAAAGTTACTTCCAGGGGCAATACACAGCAAGGGGGGTATGGAAATTTGCATCTGATGGTATTTACAATGCTGGAAGTGGATACAGAATGCTACAAGGAAACATGACAAAATGCAGGCATGCAGACTTGATATGGGGGAAGATATCCATGCCTAGACATAGTTTTTGCCTATGGCTGGCTCAAATGGATAGATTGCTAACAAAGGACAGATTACAGAGGATGGGATGTCTGAATGGGGATGCCTTATGCTATCTGTGCAAGCAGGAACCAGAGGAACACAATCACTTGTTCTTCAAATGCAAAGTTGCAAAAGAAGTCCTGGAACAGTTAAAGGGATGGCTGCAAATTTCAGCAAGAGAAAGTACAATTCAGGGGATGTTTAACTGGATCAGCAGACAAAAATGCTCGAGAATCAGGAAGGAAGTTTATGCATCAGGGGTAGTAGCAGCAGTATACTGGATATGGAGATGCAGAAATACTCATTTTGCTGGCAAAGGCAGCATACCAGTGCCATAGATGACACAACAGGTCCAGCAAGCAGTCAGGTGCAGAATACAGCAATGCTGCAACAGCAAGAGGAAGATCTCCAGCAGGGACAAGATCTGGATAGGGGGGATATAGGCTGAAATTAAACTGGATCACAGCAAGGAACAGAGCAAACAGACAGATTACACCAGACAGTAAAGCAGAAAGCAGAACTTAACAGGGGGTCATGACATATTTGCAAGGAACCAGTAGACTGCATCCTGTTGCAGAAAAGAAGATGGAATGAACCAGCTCTGGAAGACTGCACCAGCAGAGGATTCAGAGTACAGGACAGAAGCAAAGTAGAAGCAGGAAGAAGCAGATTCAGTGGAAAACAAGGAAATTCTGTAATCAGCAGCAGGTTGATGTAGCAAGGTAGAATGAGGAATGTAACAGTTCCAAGCAGAGTCGAAAAGCTAGAAGAAGTTGTAATATTTTTAGCTATATATGTTTTTGTATTTTGTTGCAAGTCAGAAATAATTTTTGCAAATTGTAATGCCTACAGAGATGGTGAGGATTAATTTTTGTAAATTGTAATGTGTACAGAGTTGGTGAACCACTGCCTGTAGTGAGTTGCACCAGATTGAAGGGTTGTAAGGTAGTAGAGGGATGTAGCAAAAAGGAACCCTACCTAGTAGGTGGCCTTGGACCTACATTGCCTAAGGACTGTAATCTTGTGACATTACAGAGAGCAATAATACAATTTCTGACTTACACCAAAAAAAAAACAAAAAAAAAAAAACAAAAAAAAAAAAACATTGGCATCGCGCAGATTCCTGTTTACAGCTTGAGCATCAGGCAAGGAAGAAATTCTGGGAGACTAACATTGCAGCTGCGGAGTTTTTAAAACAAAAAAGCAAGATGAAATGGGTTCAAGTGGGTGATGATAATACCAAGTTCTTTTATTCAATTTTGAAGAAAAGGCACCAGCAAAATAGAGTTTATTCCCTGAAAAATACAGCAGGGGATATTATTTCAGATCAGCAGGGGGTCATGGGAGAATTTATCTCTTTCTATCAGGGAATGCTTGGGCTCAAGGAGACTGGAAGAGTGCAAGCTGCAGATTTTATTTTCCAGTCTGAATCTATGCTAAATTCACAGCAACATATGAGCCTTATTCAACCAGCTACAAAAGAAGAGAGTAAGGGTGCTATATTTCATATTGATATTGATAAAACTCCTGGCCCAAATGGTTTTGGGAGTGGATTTTTTATGGATTTTTGGAAACTGATAGAAGATGAGGTATGTGAGGCGATTCAAGATTATTTCCTGTCAGCAAAAATGTTGAAACAAGCCAACTCCACAACACTGTGCCTTGTCCCCGAGGTTGAGAACCCTGAGATGGCTTCTGATTTCAGACCCATTGCCTGCTGCAACTCAGTTTACAAATGCATTTCCAAAATTATTTGTGGGAGATTAATTAGGGTTCTCCCAGATTTGGTCTCTTTAAATCAGGGTGCTTTTGTTGCCAATAGATCAATTGTTCATAATATCATGATATGCCAAGATCTCATTAGGCATTACAGAAGAAATGGTACTACTGCAAGATGTATTATGAAGATTGATCTACGCAAGGCATATGACACAATTCACTGGTCCTTTTTGGAGGAAATGCTGGAAGGGTATAGATTCCCAAAGAAATTTCAAGACTGGATCCTTGCCTGTGTGAAGACTGCTAGCTTTTCTATTAGCTTGAATGGGGCTGCTGATGGTTATTTTGAAGCAAAGAGGGGTATAAGGCAGGGTGATCCAATTTCACCCCTTTTTTGTTATGGAGTATTTCTCAAGACTATTGAAGCTGCTAAGGAATGACAAGGATTTTCACTGGCATCCTATGTGTAAAAATGTGGGTTTAAGCCACCTATGTTTTGCTGATGATCTTATGGTGTTCTGCAGGACCAATGACTCCTCAGTTACCAAAGTTATGGAATGTTTCTCCTACTTCTCTCAGGTAATTAGACTGAAGGCCAATGCAAATAAGTCAAATATGTATGTTGTTGGGGTTGATACTGAGGTCAAGGTGAGACTGCTGTAGCTATCAGGTTTTCTGGAGGGTAGCTTCCCTATGAAGTACCTAGGAGTTCCATTGTCACCATCAAATGGAGCAAAGCTGACTGTGCCTGTTTGGTGGAGAAAATCACAAAAAGGTTAAATATTTGGGCCTCAAAAACCCTCTCTTATGCAGGTACAACACAGCTAATTAATTCTATGTTGTTATCTTTGCATGTATATTGGGCTTGTATTTTTGTATTGGCTACTAGAGTCATGAAGGACATTGAGGCAAAATGCAGGCAGTTTTTATGGTCAGGGAATGACCAGAAAAAGGGAAATAATCTTGTGGCTTGGGACCTGGTTTGTAGGCCTAGGAGAAATGGAGGTCTAGGTTTTAAACACTGCAAACAATTTAATTTTGCATTAAATGGGAGACATCTGTGGGATTCAGTAGCAAAAAAAGACAACATGTGGGTTAAATGGGTTAATAGGGTGTATATGAAGGGTCAGAAGCTGTGGCATTATGTTCCTCACCAAGGTTGCAGCTGGGCTTGGAAGAAACTGCACAAGATAAAGGACCTTTTTAGGCAGGCTTATAAAGCAGATAACTCCTGGTCCCTTACTGCACATGGGGGCTATACAGTTAAGAGTGGTTATACCTACCTTATGGGTGATATGGCCAAGATGAGACATGCACAGTTTATCTGGGGGAGGTTGAATGTGCCAAGATATAGCTTCTGCTTATGGCTGGCTCAAGCTCAAAGGTTGCTTACAAGGGATAGGATGAAGAGATTTGGGCTCTATCATGATGAAATGGACTGCCCCCTCTGCACTGGTCATGAAGAGTCTCACAAACATCTAGTTTTTGAGTGTGAGAAATCTACGAAGCTGTGGAAAGAAGTGAAGACCTGGATAGGATGCAATGCTGATAGCTGTGATATTGCAGGTGTTCTGAACTGGAATGGGCGCCAGAAAGGGAATAAGCTTAAAAGAGAAGTTACTGCAGCTGCGATTGTTGCGTTGACATACTGGATATGGAAAGCTAGGAATGAAGCGTGTTCTGAACTGGAATGGGGGCCAGAAAGGGAATAAGCTTAAAAGAGAAGTTACTGCAGCTGCAATTGCTGCGTTGACATACTGGATATGGAAAGCTAGGAATGAAGCATGTGTTAGACAGTTGCTGCTAACCAATGATTTCATCTTGCAACAGGTCAAGTTTGCTGTGACAACAAAACTTGCTGGATGCAGGATAAGCAAGATGACAAGAGCTGAAAGAGTTTTTCTGCAGAAGATTTGTTAGGGATATTCTGGTTTCGTTCTGTGTTAAAATCAGGAATCGTAGGTTACATCTTGTTTTTACTATAAGGGTTTGTAGTCTTTAATTTGAGCTGTAGTTTGCTGTGCTATTTTAGTATGGTGTGTAAGGTGCTGGTATCTTTGGTTTGTTGAGGTTTTTGTGTAATGTAGAGCAGGGTTAGAAGTGTGAGTGCGTACCCTACCTAGTAGGTGCCGTACTTCCCTCTAATGCCTCTAGGATGTAATCAGTTATTTCCTAGTTTTAATGCAATTACTACCTTTCACCAAAAAAAAAAAAAAGACATTGGCATCGCGTAAAACTACCCTTACAAGCTTATCAGGGACCCACTAACCGACCCTAGGGGCCTCCCATGTCCCCTAGGAG
>CM076147.1:12952500-12965000 GCA_038025085.1 Tetragonia tetragonoides | reverse complement strand
AACTAATCATGTTTTTAGAAAGACTCCCGCTCATATAGAACATATGAGTACCCAAAAATAATAGGTTCTGGGGCGAAGGTCCGAGGTGGGAAGGTGTTACGCACCCAACTCGCCTGTATTATGACGGCCTCTACTAACTCAAGTTTGCTTAATAATTTAAAGACGTAATTCCCATGCAAAACCGGATTAACAACCTAGACTTAAACTATTAATTGGTTCATCACAAGCGTCACAACATTTATTATTAACCCTTATTTAGACATGCATTTGGTTTGACAAGTAGAGCAACACAACGATTATACAAACAATATTTAGGAAGAAATAAAACGGTATTCTAGAATGATATCTAAATCATGACTACTAGAAAATAAATAATTAGGCAATTAATTTAATTTGAGCCCTCAGGAATTTGTACCTGAACTGTAGGCTATATTTGACCAAAATAGTCAAGGACAAGATCTCAAATTTTAGAAGAAAGAGGTAGAAGCTCAGAGTCAATACTACTGAGAATAGAGGGTGTCAACTGTAGACTGTGTGTTTTGAACTGAGGGTGGAGGGTCGTATTTATACGCGCAGGAAGTAGGGTTGGACGGCTGAAAAGGAGCTGAAATTTGGATTTGGGCCGAAAAAAGAGTCTGGCCAGAAGTAGGGTCAGCTCCGCTAGCGGACCTAGGAATATGGTCAGGGCCGCTGACGGCTGTCAGCAGCCAGCTGGATGTCGTCATAATGACGACATCCAGTCCGTTTTTATTTTCCAGAGCAATTTAAATATTCCGAAAAATGTGAAAAGACCGTTTTACCCTTGAACGGTAAAAGACGGTTTTACCCCTAATTCGCAACTTGGCGACCGGGAGTCCTTTTGAATGAAATGGAATGAAGGAGTGTTTGGAGAAAGAACCTGAGACCTTAGCTTAACTATTAAAGCAAAAGTAGCATTTCAAGTTTATAAACTACTCCTTTCATCATCGGGCTTTTGCGGAGAAATCTGAAGACGCTTTTTTGGCGTTTACAGAAGCCCCCACTTTGATCGAGCTTGAATAAAAGCGAAGATCAAAGTATTCCGAAGGCGACATGCTGGATGCTGATGTGCACACGGTGTGTGAGAGTGTACATTATGTATGCATATGAAGACAAACCTGAGTTGGGACATGCTCGTAGCGCGCTAAGATTTCATCTCTGTGAACACAATCGAAAATAGAGGTTATGGTAGCAGGATAGAACATCGCTCGTAGATGATATAAACATCTGCTGGGGACCTGTATTCAGAGTTAATGAAAAGGTTAGTAATACTTTGAGAATGATCAACGTGGAGTGCTTCGACAAACAGTGAATAAACACCGCTCGGCGGATGTCGAGATTCCGTTCCTGTACGAGAAACGAAAAGGTCAACGAGACAACGCGATTAAAATAACGGCTGCAAAAATGGTTAGGACATATGAACAGTTTAGTTGCGATAGCTTAAGCAGTCATTGGCTGAAACACATAAAAAATAATGGACAGAATAACTGCAACGGTTTAAGCAATCATTGACTGACACATAATAAGTAACCTTGTAGAGTGATAGTTTAACCGCAATAGCTTAAGCGACCATTGACTGACCCTAAAAATTGTAACCTCGCAGAGGGACAGTTTAACCACCATAGCTTAAGCGACCATTGACTAACCCCAAAATTTGTAATTTCGCAGAAGGGAAGTTTAACCGCAATAGCTTAAGCGATCATTGACTGGCCCGAAGTTTGTAATACTGAGCCGTAAGGCCGATAGAATTTTCGGGCTTTAAAAATTATTTTTGCACTCTAGGCGGTAAGGGTTTTCGCAGTGTAGATACGAATTTCAGTATTTGGGACCTGCAAAATTAAACGGGTTTGTTTTACTTGAAAATAGTTGGTACTGTAAAATAAGCCAACTGTAGAATTTGAATTTGTGGGCCGGAGTACTTTGTTCCCGCGCACTTGGTACTGATATTTGCCGCGAATGAACTGAAGTAACGAACTTTGGACTTCAAAAAGGGGATGTAGGACAGCAGAGGGGCCCGCACGTGCAGGTCTGCAGGGCCGCTAGCGGCCCAGGCCAGCGGCGCTGGGCCTTCGAGGATGGCCGCTAGCCATGGGAGCCAAGTAAAAGCGCTTCGACGCTTCTCTTTTTTTTTTTCGCGTGCCTTCTTCTCCATTGTCGAGCTTCACTTTGTCGAGAGCAAACCTTCGAGCTTCCTCCGTTGTTTAGTGCTCCACTTTGCTTGAGGTACGTCGATTCTTGACCGATTTCTTCGGTTTTTGTCTTCAACTTGCTTATTTTTTCGCCTAGTTGTTGAATTTTGGGTTGCATTGTTGAATGGGTATCTGTTTCTTGCGAATCTGAAACTTTTATTTCCCCACATTTAGAGAGAGAAAGCTTCATTGTGCTCCCATGTCTCCCGTGGATAAGGGAAAACGTCCCATGAGTGAGGAGGAGTATGACCGGAGCCTTTTCCGCACTCTGTCTAACTTGGAGCTGGTATGTTTCCTGGTTTTCCCCTTTTTTCTGTTCAGTATATTTGAACTGAAAACGGAAACTGTTAGTGCCTCAGCACACGAACAAATTGGGACTTGTATTGGATTGGTGGTCAGCTGCATATAATTTGTGTGAAATTATTTTAGCTGTATTTGTAGTATATGGGGCGTTGAGAAAAATTTGTTCTTGGCTAGGGTGTTGGTGTCTTGTTGCAGGCTCATGGGGCTATGTCCCATTGGGCTATGATGCTGGAGACCTTTTCAGTGGGGGCTAGGAACTTGGTACTGGGTTCGGGTTTGGACCATTTCCAGACTGTTATCCCTGCTTGTCACTCGGGGGATTCTAGGATCATTGCCAGGGGGTTATTGGAGAGGTTTTGGGATTCCATTAACACTTTAGAGGGCGTCGTATTCGGTACGACGCGAACTATTGGCGACAGAATTACATTTTGCTTGAGCTTTACGGGCCCGTGTCTGTCCACTTTGATAAGGATCGGGTTTCTTTGGCGCGGTTGTGGGCGGCTCTGGCGGAGCAGGGGCTTAGTGAGGAGCAGAGAGATTGCTTGTTGGGTTCTACCATCTTTGCTCAGAAGAAGAGTGTATGAGTACAACCTCGGTGCTTTCGCTTATGCTTCCTTGGTGAGATTGTGTCGTCGGGCTTGTAGGCCTAAGGAGACGAGTGAGAGGACATCTATCTCGGGCCCATGGAGGATACTAGAGGTAGGCCCATTTGTTATTTTTTCTTTTTCTTTTCCTTTGCACGTGCTTGCTTTTGGGCTTGGAGCTTATTTTCTTGCTTGTATGGCAGTTATGGTTCTTTGAGTATTTTTCGGCTTTCGGTCCTCACCCTCCTGGTTTGAGGATGTTCCCATTAGGTTCACGGTGGATAGGTAGGGGTAACCACTCGTTTACCTCTCTGGAGCATTTTCGGGCCACCTTCGAGAGCCATGCCGCATCTACGGTATGTTGTTGTTGACTTCTGCATTTTTCTTGTTGGTCCATTTGGTGTGAATGAACTTTTGAACTAGTAACCTGCAGGTGTCATGGTCCGCTTTTGATGATATCCCTGGGGTTCCACCCCATATTACCCTGGAGTCCTTTAGAGTGTCTTCTCTACGGGTGGTCTTTGAGGGGCCATTTGGCTTTGTATTGTACCCGGGGGACCGTTTGACTCGGCTGGTCTATCCCTCCCTGGGTAGTCTCCTGGTTCCGGGGGATCCTCCTTTGACCATGGTCTATCTGTGTGGTCTGAGTGTGCGGGACTTGGGAGTCGTGATCCGTGGTATGGCGGCCACGGAGTTTCTTATGCCAGAGGTTGTTGGCTTGGACCGCACGACCGTGTACCTGGCCTACTGCTTGGACCGCTTGATGCCGGACGTTACTTCTGAGGTAAGAAACTTATCTGCATCTTTTTAACTGTATGTGTGATATACTGACTTCTTGTGTCTTGCAGGCAGATCGTCTAGCTCCTCAGGGTCCTAGGAGGTCTCATTCTAGAGTTCCTCGAGGTCAGCCCCGAAGCGTGACCTTGCCGACCAATGAGGTGAGGTACATTGGGGAGAATGGGGGACGCATAGTAGAGGAGTTCCCCCTTCATATGGCCGACAGAGAGGCTGTGGAGGGCTTGCCCTTGCCTGATGGTTGTACGGGGGTGAGCTCCTTTTTATCCCTTCTTGTTTTTGTGTTTGCTTTTGAGTGCTGACTCTATCTTGTGGCTATCTTTTTGTAGTTGGATCGGGAGAAGACCTCTCAGATCTTCAAGTTCATCCACCTCCTAAAGAAAGGCTATGGTCAAGTAATGGGCAAGGGGAAGATTTCTCGGTCTCGGACCGTTCATGTAAGTACACTTTTATCCTTTGTTTAGCTAAGTGAAGTGCTTTACTTAACATCTCGATCTTGATTGTTTGCAGATGTCCCAGTCCTCGTCTTCGGTGGGGCGTCGACATTCATCTGCTGCGAGGGCATCTGCGAGGGCCTCTTCGGTGAGCAGACCATCTGTTGCTCGTTCACCTCCCGTAGCTGTGACCAGGCCTCCTGTTGATGAGGTGCCCGGACCTTCTGTGCCATACATTCCGGAGATGTTCTCCCCTGTGGGTTTTCAGCCTTCTCTTGATAGCAGGCCCATTGTTACCCCCATGGTCGGAGGTTGGGCGAATGCCCCTGGATGCGATGTGCCTCATACTGGGCCTTCGCATCAGGATATGGCTATGGATTTCGCCAGTCAGGCCATAGAGAGTTTCTTTGCCGCAGAGTTTCCAGCAGGTACCCCTATGCGTGCACCAGCATATGATGGGCGGGACATGAGGCCCGAAAACAGCAGGCCCATTTATAGCTCTTCTCTTCACTATTCGATTGGGAACTACGGTCAGGGGTTGTCCGTTGATGATGAGGCTGACAGCAACGGTGATGACGACTCTGGCTGAGCGATGTTGGATCTCCTTGTGGACATTGATCTTGAGATTTCGAACACCTGTTTTTATGCATTTTTATGATATATATGATATGATATGATGACTCGATTATGCCCGTTTGATCTCTAAGTATGCAATGCGTTATGCAGTAGCAAAAGCCATAATTTGGGGAATAAAATAAAGAAAAAAGGTAAAAATTGCAAGAAAAAGCAAAAATCACACATATTATACCCTCTAAAAAAATAAAAAATAATATAAAAAGAAAAAATTGAAAAAGATAAAACTAAGAGAGTCTCGGGCTTTGTAATTCAGCGCGGGTAT
Organism: Tetragonia tetragonoides; assembly: GCA_038025085.1. Classification (NCBI taxonomy): domain Eukaryota; kingdom Viridiplantae; phylum Streptophyta; class Magnoliopsida; order Caryophyllales; family Aizoaceae; genus Tetragonia; species Tetragonia tetragonoides. Next base: position 12,959,779 of record CM076147.1, on the reverse strand, counting down.
CAAAATTGGGCTTAAATCGGGCAGACTGGATCAATGGGCGAGCTGGAGCGAGAGGAAAATTTGGACCGGGCCAGGGTCAGGGCCGCTAGCAGCGCTGGGATGCAGGCTTGGGCCGCTAGTGGTGCTGATCAAGGCCGCTAGCGACGCTGACTAGGGCCGCTGACGGCTCTGGTTTGGACTTTTTTGTGGATTTCTGACTTCTTTGTCCTGCGTTTTTGCCTACAAATAGGATTTACGGGATACTTGATGTTGTATCACTTTTCAGACGTTAGCTCTCCCAAACTCACCGTAGAAGACAAACTTGAACTAGCTCCGTTCCATGTCTCTACCTTGCTGACATTAAGACCAACAAAAATATTGTGGCCCCTTCTTCGATCCACTCTAAATTATTGGGACCCTGACCTGCATGTTTTCCGTTTTGGTAACTCTGAATTATGCCCTTTAGTTGAAGAATTTGCTACGATCACTAATATGCCTGATGTTCTTCCCCCAGCTATGCCTTATGTGACAGATGGTTTTAGGGATCAGTACAAGAAATTCTTGGGTTTGTCATCTGCAAAAGCCAAAAGCATGGTTCTTGTGTCGATGTGGACTTGGTTCAACTCTAGGAAAAAAATTTGCTATTTCTTCTTACAAGAACGCAATATTCAAGCGTTGTCGCCGTCAGGCTTTTGTACTTTGCCTGTTGAACCGCCTATTGTTTGCTAATGAAGAATCTCCTAACTTGGGCAGAGCCTCGTTGCTGCGAGTGGTTAATCAAATGGTTGAAGGGCATTCTCCTTTGCATCTGGTTGTATGGGAAACTCTTATTGGGCTCGACAGGCTGAAAATCTCTCCTCACAAAGCTTTTTCTGGCAGCCTCCTGTTACTTCAAATTTGGTTATGTGAGCATCTGAGGCTGATAGAATCACCAGATAATATGATAGCTCGTATTCCTCGGGCTTGGTCAAAGAAAACCTATACCGCTGCTAGCTTCTTGGTTAGGAAAAGGCTATATTCTGAAAAGTCCCTTGCTGAATGGGATGCCTTCTTTCATGCGGAACCTGTTATCCGCTGGCATGTGTCTTGGTGGAACTTGACCTCCTTAGTGGCTTGTGACAATTTGGTTCCTCATACTACCATACTGGGTTTGTGCAGGACTACTTTCTTCTTCCCCTCTAGGGTCATGAGGCAATATGGGTTGAAGTAGGTTATTCCTCGTCAGGAAACTACGAGACCAATATCGTAGCTTTGACCACTGAGTTTGCTACGGATTGAGGAAAGTACTGGCGTAGCCGGGACCGATGGATTGTACCTCGGGTTATTGCCCCAACTCAAGTTTCTGAGACCTATCTGAATTGGCTTTTCCTGCGGTGATGGAGAAGCGAGACGAGCCCTTCGTCATTAGGAGTGGGACCAGCTAAAGCCTAAGTATGACTCAAAAACAGGAAGCAAGAAAAGAAAGGAAGGGCCTCAAATGGGAGGCTATCATGTACTGAAAAGAGGCAAGCCCCCAGCTCAAGGGAGCGATCATAGGTCGTCCTCAAGCCAAGGTCTTTCAAAGAAGAACTGTTCAACAAAGCCTTCTAAAGAGAAGAAGGATTAAAGTAGTTTTCTAGGAAAGCAAGTCTAGTTTTGAAAAAAATAAGAAGAAGAATTTGGTCAGCTTACACCCTCTTAGTTGCATTATTTTTTTTTTTGTAACCTTAGGAAGTTTAATTCTTGCAATGTAAGCTTATTCGTTCAGTTTGAATAAAGATTATCCGTTTTGCATGAGTTTTAAGGAATTTTCGATTGATTTTGGTCGGGCCCCTTAAAAGGGTTATCTACGTATCCAGTGTGGAATCAGGACAGCGTAGTTCGTTCAAGTTGTGAACGTCTTTTATTTTTATATTTTTTTTAGACGTAGCACTTCTTTAGTTGATCCATATTGGTGAGCTGACTGAACTCGATGCCATCGATATCCATGAGCCTGACTCCACCTCCTGATAGAATGTCTTTGATGATGAATGGGCCGGACCAGTTGGGTCGAAATTTGCCTCTAGGGTCAGTAACTGGGGCACGTAATTCTTTCCAAACTAAATCCCCTTCCTTTAAATTTCGAGGTCGAACCTTTTTGTTTGATGCTCTTGCCATGCGATGTTGGTACATGTAGGAATGGTCTAGGGCCCGTAGGCGTCTTTCATCCGTGAACATGAGCTCTTCGTAGCGGGCTTGTAACCATTGGGTTTCAGAAATGTTGGCAGCTTCTACTATGCGATTGGTTTGGGGACGGTAAGGGGATGATTTGTGGTGCTGGATTTTGTAGTTTTTGAGGAGCGTGGCTGTCTCGGCTTTGAAGTGGGATCCATGGTCACTGATGACTTCATGCGGAACGCCGTATTGGCAAATAATGTTGTTCCTTATGAATTTGGACACTTGTTTGGAGGTAAGGACGGCATAGGATTGGGCTTCGACCCATTTGGTAAAATAGTCTATGGCTACTAGGATGTATTCATGTCCTCCCGAGCTCTTCGGGGTGATCTTACCGATGATATCTATTCCCCATGTGGAAAATGGCGAAGGGGATGTGAAGTTGTGGAGCATTGAGGGCGGCATATGTTGAGAGAGTTCTATGCATTGCGCCGTTAAGAGACGGATTGCCCGTGTAGCTCTTAGTGGTGCATTTTGAGGGTATATTCCTTTGGTGATGTAGTTGAAGACGTCTTGGTAACCAAGGATCCTCTTCGATTGGAGCCATGGTCATTTCTGTGTCGAGGTTGTTGCAAAAGGCTGGCTCACTTCTTCTTTGTGGAGCGACATTGTTGAGAGAGTTCAGCCACTCAAATTCCTGTAAAAGTGAAAATCTGCGTTCTTGCTTTACGAAGTTTACTTATATTGCTTAAATTGATTAGTTAATGATATGTGCGACTTTGTATTCATTGGATTTATCAATAGCCAAACAAGGAAACAAATGAGCAAGAGGAATTTTTATTGATTTGCAAAAAGAGATAAGCACACATGACTTTAGAGAAGAGGGTCTCTAATTCCCGTCAAAAAGAAACTAGACTTAGAAATAAAAGTAAAAAGGGGAACACCCCCTATTCAAGACTCAACCTAAAGATTTAGCTAGGACCCTAACTCGACAACACTTGGGGACTCAGACTCGATTCCTCTAGCTCCTGCAGTTATGCAATTAATTCCAGGCTTCCTCTTCTTCCTTTAGAGGCGGCGGAACTTCTCCACTATCTACGATCTTCTGTATATCATCCTTCAGGCAAATGCAATCATCCGTGTAGTGGCCAAAGGTCTGGTGATAGCGGCAGTAGGAGTCTTGGTCTTTGTTCATCTCTGGGAGGTTGTCCGCGGGGATTATGTGTTTAAGGTCTCCTCTCCATATGCGAGTATTCATGACGTTGCCGATGGGGATGTTAAGTTGTGTATACTATTTTTGGTCGAAGCGGTGCCATCCTTTTATAACCCAGGAACTAGGTGACCACATGGTTCCTCGATCAATGAAGGTGGTAAATACGCTTTTTAGACGCTTGCATGGATTGGTATGATGCCCATTGGCTTCACAATACTTGCACCGAAGATAGGGGTTTCCGTCCCTAGGAAGCATGCGAGCGGTAGGCCTCCTTGATTGGGCATATCGATACTTGACCATCTTGGTAAACATTTCGTCTTGTTGGAAGCAAGCCTCCCTTTTAGCCAGAATAATGTTGCATTCTGTGGGTTTTTCCAACAAGGCGGTTTTTCCTTTCATTTGCTGGATCGCGCGGTGGTGATGTGCCACGTAGATGGACATCCCCTCCATGGTTTCTTTTATTTCTTCGAACACATCAGGTTCTCCTATTTCTTCAGAAGGATAGGTCTCGAATTCCCGAGAACTGTTTGAGTTGTGAGATTTTGTATCTTCCTCTATGAGGGCTACTTCTTCGGGAGAGAATCCCCAAAGGTCAATATCCTCTCTATCATGTTCTATTTTCATGACATCAGTCTTGTCAATAGTTGCTTTGATGGGGTTGGCCTCGATTTTCACAATTTCTCCCTCTAACATCATCTTGACTTTCTGGTGGAGGGTAGAGGCTACAGCATTAAAACCATGGAGCCAAGGTCGCCCCAATAACAAGTTGAAGTGGCTGGAATATCCATCACATAAAACTGGGCCATTTTCTCTATAACCCCAGAGGTAACATTCATAGTTATGGTGTCGAGCACCTTTCGACTGGAGTTGTCATAAGCGCGGAGTCCTTGTGCTGAGTGAGCCAAATTCTTGATATCGATGCCCAGTTTTGCGGCGGTTTTCAATGGGCATACGTTCACGGATGATCCATTGTCCACTGGGGTCATAGGTACATACTTGCCCATGGCAAATACAGTCAAGTACAAAGCATTGTTGTGTGAGGACCCTTCAGGAGGTAGTTCATTGTCGGAGAAGGTAATGGTCGATTGAGTTTTATCTCCTACCAAGAATCTGACCAATTCGTCAGGCCTCAAATCCGGTGATACCGAATCTTTTGACAAGGCTTCCAAAATGGCCTGGCGATGTTCGTAGGTCGAGGCTAAAAGTTGCCAAATGGAGATATCGACTTTGTTTCTCTTAAGCTGCCCTTTGATGGGAGATTCTTTGTCTTTCGCGGGAACTTCTTCCACTTCTTCTTTAGTTGGAGGCTGGATCCTGTCATTGTAAATGTTTGGTGGCCTATAATGACGACCGAAACGTGTCAAGTGGGCCACTCTTATGGGCGATCTGGTTTGGACCTCCCATACATCTTCCTCGTCACTGTCCCATATTCCAGCAATCTCGAGTCCCAAGACATCTTCAACACCAATATGTAGGATTGCACCTAAAGGGTTGTCTGAGTTGCTGGGTGCTTGACCAGGTTTTGGTAAGGGTATAGTACCATTCTCAATTCTATCTTTGATAGCATGTTTAAGAGCCCGACAGTTGTCGTTGTCGTGCCCTTTTTCTTGATGGTACTTATAGTATTCCCCCTCTTTCCAGTTGCGCTCTTAACAAATGGTTTTGGAGTAGGTCCGATGGGCTGCATGAGATTCTTTTTGCTAATTCTTTCAGGAGCATGTGACAGAGTCATTCCAAGAAGGGTGAATTCTCTTGGTGGCTTTCTTTCAGCAAAGGTATTCACAGCAGCTACTTCATTAACCTGAACACCAGAGGAGGCCCCAACAGTTGTCCTCTTGTCTCTCCCGTAACTGAAGGGCTTAGGGGTGACCTGATCCTTGTTCTTGTTGAGATCATCTTCAATGAGGATGCCAACGTCATAGAGACGCTGGTATGAATCGATGGCCTGATATTGAAGGTGACTCTTATAGGCTGGTTGCAGGTTCTTAATGAAATGTCTGATTTGTTCAGTTTCAGAGGGCCTTTCCACCATTTCTGCTATCTTGAATTTCCATCGACGGAGGAGTTTAGTGAATCCCTCATTCCTCTCTTGAGTGGTAATTTCAAGCTCCCTCAAAGTGATGGGGAGAGTAGTGTTTTCCTTGTATCGAGCCAGGAAGACCGTGGTAAAATCGGACCAAGTTAGGTAGCTTTCCAGATCTATGGAGTAGAACCATCGTCGAGCATGTGTATCAAGGGTCTAGGGTAACATATGAGCATAGAGTTTCTTGTTGATTCCCCTTAGAGTCATAGCGGTAGTGAAGGATTTCAGGTGGTCCTGTGGGTTATCGACTCCCGTGAAGGTGGGTACTTCAGGCATAGAGAACTTGGCCGGAAGCTTACCCTTGATCTTAGTGTCAAACTTTCCTACATTGGCACTATAGTTGGGGATCAGTCCGCTACTCTTGAGCACAGAGGTGATCTTTGCTAGCATGGCATCTGACTCTTCTTCCTCAAAGTCAGAATTGGAAGGGATCCTTGACTCTTCTTCTCTTTTCCTCTCTATATCTTCAACCTTGAGTCGTACCCTTTCTAGCTCGCTCATGAGCTCATCCAGTCTCTCATCAGTGGTCATTGGCATTGCGAAGTCGGGATGGGACTCTTATGAAAAAGACTATGAGACTCTCATCTAAGAAAAAGTTGACCCACACATTGAGAAACACATTGTCCTAAAAAAAAGTACTTAAGCCTAAATGCCCGAATATTTCCCTAATATCCAAGGAAAATTAAGTCAATGAACGAAAATAAGAAAAATAGAAAAAGATGGACTATCCTATTTTTTTATTTTTCTAGACTCAAAGAAAATGAAAAATGGGATAAAATAAATAAAAAGAATTTCGTTCTTTTTATATTTATTCGATTTTTTTTTTTTTGATTTTCGGCGGCATTTTTCGAAATTTATTTTTTTTGCCAATTTTTTTTTTTTTTTTTGAATTTTTTTTTTTTTTTTTTACCATATCTGAATTACATCAAAAGAGAAAAATAAAAGAAAATAAAGAAGTGGACAAAAGGGAGAGGGGAAACTGAAAGACTGACTCTTTTCTTTTTTACTAAAAAGATTCTAGAAGATTGTTCTATGACTTTTTAGAATATATCATCGGGAAAATGATGAGTGTTCATTGAATTGGGATTCTCGCACCATCTTCGGACATTAGGAACTAGCTAAAAAAAATAAAAGAAATGACTCCTAGCACGTAAGTACATGTTGACATATAATCACGATATTCATGTATTCATGCAAGCATAATGACAATGCTGTTTACATGCAAACATGTGATCAGATGGGCATTACAATGACACATGCACAACAAGCAAGCGAATGCATGAATGTGGGTTAGAGACTTTTTGCTCCTGTGAGGTTACCACGACAAATTACAATTTTCGTTCGGCGATGGTCGACACATTAATTGTAATTCTTGTCATCAACAAGAATTGATGAGCCATGGGTGAGCAAGCGTCGATTTGCACGATAGGACAACTGTATATTCTTTTAGATATACAGGTTGTCTACGAGTTGCAACACAAACTTCCTCGAGGGTTGGTAAGGGTCAAAAATTGTGTCAAAGCACATGCAAATGATGCAAAAATATGGAACATGTTATTAAACAATTAAGCAAACTCGACTTTTGAGTCTCACCCTCTTAAATAAATCCCCAGTTGAGTCGCCACTATAAGGACCCGGGATTTTCGTCCAATAGTTTTTACATAAATGTATTGGTTTCCACGAAGTGCGTCCTTATAGAAAATTTGTAATTTGGGAATTAAGATAAGTTCAAGGGGACCATCGAGTTAGAAAGGATTTTGTAAAGACATGAATTGAATAAAAACCATGAAAGAGGTCACAAATCTGCTATCGGTGTTTTATCGAAGGGACAAACCGAAGGGAGAACCCAATAGCGCGAAAAGTGAACTAAT
>CM076147.1:12940000-12947500 GCA_038025085.1 Tetragonia tetragonoides | reverse complement strand
TAGATTTCTTTGTCTATAAATAGGGGAGAGCTTTGCTATTGTAAACTCGTGCTTTGATGATTAATTATTGAATACGTGAGTATTTACCCCTCAAACTGAGTGATTCAGGTTGAAACCCTTACGAGTGATTCGTGAGTTGTTCTTGAGTGATTCTTGAACAAGATCCCTTTGTGTGATACTATCAAAGGTTAATTTCCGTTTTGTTACTTATTTCACATCAACTTGGTATCAGAGCTAAAGGTTTGAGCTTTCTTAAGTTTAAACAACACGGTCCTGAGCATAAACACGACACCATAGCGAGCTTTAGAGAAAGATTCTTGCAAGATCCGCCCTTTGCTCACGAAGACAGCCAAGAAACCCCCAAGAAACCAACAACCGAAGCTATGGGTGAGCCCAGCGAACTAGCAAAGTTGTTAACAGCCATGGAGGATCTTAGGACGTCTTTCAAATCTCAAGAAGAGCGGATGGCTGCTATGGAAAGAAGAAACCAAGAAGATAGGGAGAACATGGAGACAAGGATGCGCAGAATTGATTGGAGAAACCACAACCGTGACCCCGACTTCGATAAGGATTTTGAAGACACAAGTGGGACTAGAACCAATGACGCTCCTAAACCACGACATCCCTATGATGATGACAGGAACTTGAAGGTCGAACTCCCTGAATATGACGGTTCCTACGACCCAGAGGCCTTTCTTGATTGGCTTAGAACTATGGAGAGAGTCTTTGAATACAAGGAGTATGATGAGCGGCGAAGATGCAAGTTAGCCACGCTTAAACTCACCAAGCATGCTTCTTTATGGTATGAAAACCTAAAGGCTCGACGCAAGAAGGAAGAGAAAGCAAAGATTGAGACTTGGGACAAACTCAAGAAATATTTAAAGAAACGATTTTTGCCTAAAGAATTTGAGCAAGAACAGTTTTTGAAACTCACATCCTTAAGCCAAGAAACCTCAAGTGTACAAGACTACCTCCAGAAGTTTGAACATATGCACATGATGTGTGATCTTGAGGAGAAGGAGGAGTTAAAGATCGCGCGGTTCATCAAAGGTCTAAACCCAACTCTAAGGCGCAAGGTAGAGCTTGTTCCTTACGTAACCTTTGAGGACGTCTGCAAAATTGCTCTCAAGATTGAGAAGCAAGAGAAGGAGCAAAAACCGGTTGCCCGAGATGTGATTAAAGGCTATACAAATTTTCGGAACCAATACAATGCAAGAGAGAATGCAACATTCTCCAAGAGCGCAAGTGTCCCTAGCAAGCCCGTAACTCAAGACAAAGGCAAAGCCGTGGCTACTAAGGACAAGAACCAACTGCGTTGTTTCAAGTGTCAAGGATATGGACACTATGCCTATGAGTGCGGCTCGAAGAAAGCGCTCACCATCGCTGAGCTAGAAGAGATGGAGCCCTCGTTTGTTATGCCCATAACCGAGGATAGTGATGAAGTTATTGGAGAGCCATTCATTGAAGATTATGGTATACCCGAGGTTGGAGAGACCCTAATCCTTACGAAGTTGCTACATACGACTGTGGCCATTAATGAGTCCGACCAAAGGGAGCAAATATTCCATTCTCGCTGCAAGGTTAGAGGTAAAGTTTGCAATTTGATTATTGACTCTGGGAGTTGTACTAATGTTGCCTCTAAAGAGATGGTTGATAAGCTTGATTTGCCTACTAAAAGTCATCCTAAACCCTATACTGTGCAATGGTTGAATGATGGGGGAGGGTTAAAAGTGACTAAACAAGCTAGAGTTTGCTTTACTTTAGGGTGTTATAAAGACGATCTATGGTGTGATGTACTGCCTATGGGTGTTTGTCATATATTGTTAGGTCATCCTTGGCAATTTGATAGGAAAGTTAGTCATGATGGTGTAAACAATATCTATACTGTTGAGCATAACCAGAAACGAATCAAATTGTTACCCTTGACTGCCACTGAAGTTAAAGAAGCAAAGGCTAGTAAAAAGGCGAGTCGTGTAATGGTCATAGGAGAGAAAGAGATGGAAAAAGAGGTGGCTAGTGAAACTATGAGCTACCTAGTGTTGTTGTTTGAGCCTAACATGTGTAACAATCCCAATTATGATCCTGAGTTACGCCTATTGTTAGAGAGGTTCAAAGAAGTATTCCCCGAGGAGTTACCCCCTGGTTTACCTCCTATGCGTGGCATAGAACACCAAATTGACCTAGTTCCTGGAGCACCACTTCCAAATAGGCCAGCATATCGGTGTAACCCCGAAGAAGCCAAAGAGTTACAAAGACAAGTTGAAGAGCTTGTGCAAAGAGGCTATGTAAGAGAAAGTCTAAGTCCATGCGCTGTTCCTGCGTTACTTGTGCCTAAGAAAGATGGGACATGGCGTATGTGCATTGATAGTAGAGCTGTCAACAATATCACAATCAAATATAGGTTCCCTATGCCAAGATTAGATGATATGTTAGACGAGCTACATGGTTCCCAGTTGTTTTCCAAGATAGATCTTAGAGCTGGATACCATCAAGTGAGAATCAAGGAGGGGGATGAATGGAAAACCGCGTTCAAGACACGACATGGTTTGTATGAGTGGTTAGTAATGCCTTTTGGCTTGTGCAACGCTCCTAGCACATTCATGAGGTTGATAAACGAGGTATTGAGAGCATTCCTTGGTAAATTTGTTGTGGTTTACCTTGATGATATTCTTATATTCAGCAAGACCAAGGAGGAACATCTAGTACATCTACAGCGCGTATTTGAGAAGCTAAAGGAACAACAGCTTTTTGGCAAGTTAGAGAAGTGTGATTTCATGCTTCCTAGGGTTATATTCCTTGGTTACATTGTATCCAAAGATGGTGTACATGTTGATCCATCCAAGGTAGAAGCTATGGCTTCATGGCCAGCACCAACCAATATACATGAGGTACGTAGTTTTCATTGCTTGGCATCATTTTATCGGAGGTTTATACGCAATTTTAGTTCCATTACTGCTCCTATTACTGAATTAATGAAAAAAGGAGAGTTTAATTGGAGTGAAAGTGCGCAAAAGGCCTTTGTTGAGGTCAAAGAGAAGTTGTGTCAAGCACCTATTTCTAGCATTACCCGATTTTGATAGATTGTTTGAGGTTGAATGTGATGCTAGTGGGGTGGGTATAGGTGCTGTTTTAATTCAAGAAAAACGTCCTATTGCCTATTTTAGTGAGAAATTGAATGGAGCTCGTTTGAATTATTCTACATATGATCGAGAGTTCTATGCAATTGTGAGAGTTCTATGCACTTCACATCACCCACAAACAGATGGGCAAACCGAGGTTACAAACAGGACCCTTGGTACTTTGCTTAGAGGGTTGGTGAGTAGAAGCACAAAAGATTGGGATATTAAGCTAGCACATGCGGAGTTTGCATATAACAGAACGCCTGGATTTACAACGGGTCGTTCTCCATTTGAGATTGTGTATGGCATTAATCCTTATTTGCCTATTGATTTCGTGTCTTTGCCTAGAGATGATGTTATCAATGTAGATGCCAAGGCAAGACAACAAGCTTTCCAGAAGACCTGTGAGCAAGTTCGTGCGCGAGTAGAGAAGATGAACTCAAGGTACCAAGCTAGAGCTAACAAGGGAAGAAAGCAAGTTCTATTTGAACCTGGTGACTTAGTTTGGCTACACCTATGCAAAGAAAGATTTCCTTCTAGACGCAAGAACAAGCTTATGCCTCGAGCAGATGGTCCTTTTCAAGTTCTAGAGAAGATTGGAGACAATGTATACAAGATTGATCTTCCTAGTGAGTATGGAAACGTGAGCTCAACCTTCAATGTCGGTGATCTTAGCCCTTACTTAGAGGATACGAATTTGAGGGCAAATTCTTTTAAAGAAGGGGAGGTTGATGCAGGAGAAAGTACGTTAAAGGACAAGCAAGAAGACGACGAATCAAGAACGTCCAAGAACCCAGTTCTTGAAACGTTAATGCTTGATCTTGAGCTGCTCATTGCCAAGAGTATAATGCCACATGAGGTAAAGTGTGAGGTAACTTTGTTAGAGTGGCAAGAAGATGACTAGAAGCTGAAAAGAAGAAGCCTTGGGCGCCAAGGAAACTGTTCCAGCGGTTTTGAGCCTTGGGCGCTAGGTAATCAGTTGTTCAGTTCTATTTCGTTTAGTATTCCCTTTATTAGTTAGAATATGTTTAGGAGAGTAATAATCTGATTGTTATTAGTATTAGAAGTCCATTAGGTATTAGGAAAGATGTTAGTTAGTCCGTTTTACAATTGTAGTCAGTTTTGTAGTTAGTTTCCAATTTGGACTAGGATTAGGATTCCGAATAGCTTTAGATTTCTTTGTCTATAAATAGGGGAGAGCTTTGCTATTGTAAACTCGTGCTTTGATGATTAATTATTGAATACGTGAGTATTTACCCCTCAAACTGAGTGATTCAGGTTGAAACCCTTACGAGTGATTCGTGAGTTGTTCTTGAGTGATTCTTGAACAAGATCCCTTTGTGTGATACTATCAAAGGTTAATTTCCGTTTTGTTACTTATTTCACATCATGTACGATCTTTCCGTTCCAAACTTTTTCGTTAAATCCCACGAGATATCCAATTGCTATTTTGGATACTTAGTCTTAGATCACCATCTAAAACTTTGGAAAATTTATCAAAGGGTTTAATCACTTTCGAATAAATTTCCATTTAACCGATTCGGGACATAGTAGAAGGATTCCGGTTCCTTGCTACTCAATTACGCGTCGCATGAGTAAATATCACCACTTTACTCAATAAAATCGATTCAACCCACACATTAAGGGACTCACGCTTTATCATTTTTGGTTAGTCATTGGTTAATCTCATGGATTCGCTTAATTCTTTCCATAAGAATCAGTCATCCTTAACGCAACGATTCACAAATTGGAGAGTCATTTTATTGAACCTCTCGCATTTTGCCTTTGTTTCTCAAGCAAAGTACCTAGCCTTAGCATTTTTCTCCATTGAGAATATAGTTTAGGTCGACGTCTCAACCAAACTGATCAATGTTCTGATTTTCTTTCGCAAAGATAACCTTTCCATAAGGTTCTTTCCCTCTTTAACAATTTCGGGAGTAGTGTAGTATACTTACACCTTTGAACATAACAAGTTCAGAATTCCGTCTAAACATAACAAGTTTTAGACTTCTGATTTCACCAAGAAATCTATCTCCTTTGGGCGAAGATGCGGATATCTCATATATTCCGACTTCGGTTCAGTGTCACGGACAACCTGAATATTCCCAAATTTTTGACTTTGTCCAAGGAACAAGAGACAGGTCGGGAGAATACAAAATGGACTCTTCCTAGTCGTCTAAGGGAGCACGTAGTGGCTTCCTTAAGTCGTAGGTCACCACCTCTATCCTTTATCATTAAGGATTTCGTAGGCTTTCCACACAACTGTGAGTGTTAAGCAACTTACGTCGGACCAACTACCACTGTTGCTGCCTCCGCGGCCACACGTGCGCTTATGCCTTCGCATTTTTCCCGTGTTATTTTCCTTTTTAAGTGTCTTTCAACTTAGTTTCCATTAACCGATTCCGTTAGGTTACCCATGGCATTGTGTTCAGTTTGTCTCGCCCACCCGTGGGTTGCTTTCTCGTGAAACAGTATCCGTTTGGCCCCTAAGGCGAAGTCTAGTGACTCACAACTTGTCGCACAAGCGTCACTTTGTCCTCTCCAACCTTTAGGTAACGTTCCTGCCTCCCTCAACTCGAGGTGCTTGGCAACATTAACGTTATCATCCACTGAAAAGGTTCAAGGACAAGCGTAATGCTTTTTAATAACTGTTTCTAGCATACAAACATCACAATTTCTTTTGCCAATGGAAACGGGAAATAACTTCTGATTAATGTAAACATTGCGTAATTATAGGAATGAAAGGGCAAGGAAATGTTGAATTAGAAAATAACAATTTCTAAAATTTAAATACGAAACATTAAATAAAGCAACGTAAATCACGAATAGCAAACCATCATCATGCTTGCGTCGTGTTTGGCTTGCTGTCCACCTACGCATCCGGGCTGAACGGACCGAACCAGTAGGGACCTTGCTCCGCTGCCGGGGTATACTGGGGCGACCCTGGAGAAGACAACGTTGAGTCGAGTTTACCTACGGAGTTATCCTCGTCTCGTTCCTCCCATAACCGTCCTCATCAGCCTCGTCTTCTTCATTGTCCGAGGGGATCACGATCACCTTGCGTTCAACTGGTGCACTTACCTGGACAGGGGCGGCCTGCTCTGCCCCTTCGCATTCCACCATTTTCTGGTACGCTTCCTCAACCGGCATTATTCCGTTTGGCTAGCCAGCGCCATCATACATCGAGTTACTATCGATGTAAAATTACAAATAGGAGAAGTGCATTGATTCCAACGCCTGGAACATTGGTGGCAAGGAGTTAGTCGTAGCCTGCCTTAGTGGTGCCTCCTCGAGGTTAGCAACCGCTGCAGCAAGCTTTGCATCTGCCTTGGTATCTACGGCTGGATCGAGGTTCCCGTCCTCGTTACCACCGTCGATACCATCGTTGGGATCAGTTCTTCCCATCCCAAGGTGTCCATAGGTTGCCTCCACTAAATGATCAAGCCGTAACACAGCTTGAGTCGGATCCTTAACACTAAGGATCTCCTCGCCTAAAGCAAGGGCGTACTCCATCACTAGAGTCTCCACGCTGTCATGCTTCTTAGGCGCTGCCTCCTTTTCCAGTGTTTCCTTGGCTTGTGCTTCCAAGACCAACACAACAGGACGGGGGATCTGCTGACTTGAAGAAGAAGGTGGAGTCTAGATTTTGAGGCGTAGTTCCTCAATTTCCCGAGTCCACTGTTCCACCTTGAGACGCATTGCCTCAACTTCGTCATTTCTAATGGAGGTCAGAATATGTGCCTCATATTCCGATTTAGTCATTAGCCTCGGTTTGGGTGCTTTTGGGGAAGCCACACCCTTACCGTTCCTCCTTAGTGAACTAGTCGTTCTCTCCTGAATCCTTTAGCGAGGTCGAACCAACTGCAGCTCACTAACACTCAACACCACGCTTCAATCTTTGCCGGTTAAACACTAACTCAATTCACAAAAACCGGCAGCAAATGATGAACTCCCGTTTGTTATCAGTAGCCCATCCGGGGGGTCGGACCAACTGTCACAGGGGCAAATTTTGCGCAGAGGATTAAGATGTGTATTTCCCTTGTGATGGCGTCTAGCTAAACTAGACCAGCCACTCAGTAACGCATTGGAAGGTGGGGGAGTGTGATAGGCCGAGCGACGTGTGCTCACACAGATGATGGAGGTCTGGCTATGGCTTTCTTTCGCACGTACGGACTTCACTGTGCTTCCTGTTCACAAGTGTTCGCTGATGTGATTCCTGTATACAGCCAAGCATGCTATGTATTTATAGAGGCTCCATCTAAGCCAAAGGATCATGGCACTATTTTCGGAGGTGAGGGTCAACGTGGGTAACTTCCAAGGGGGTAGTTGTCCATGTACTACAACCGTCGGATCGTTCCTAGTCATGCGCCTAGTAGGCACT
>CM076147.1:12857500-12935000 GCA_038025085.1 Tetragonia tetragonoides | reverse complement strand
GTCGTTGGAAAGCTCTTGAACGGGGCTTTTGAATGAAATGGAATGAAGGAGTGTTTGGAGGAAGAACCTGAGGCCTTATCTTAACTATTAAAGCAAAAGTAGCAGTTGAAGTTTATAAACTACTCCTTTCATCATCGGGCTTTTGCGAAGAAATCTGAAGCCGCTTTTTTGGCGTCTACAGAAGCCCCCACTTTGATCGAGCTTGAATAAAAGCGAAGATCAAAGTATTCCGAAGGCGACATGCAGGATGTTGATGTGCACACGGTGTGTGAGAGTGTACATTATGTATGCATATGAAGACAAACCTGAGTTCGGACATGCTCGTAACGCGCTAAGATTTCATCTTTGTGAACAAAATCGAAAATAGAGGTTATGGTAGCAGGATAGAACATCGCTCGTAGATGATATAAACATCTGCTAGGGACCTGTATTCAAAGTTAATGAAAAGGTTAGTAATACTTTGAGAATGATCAACGTGGAGTGCTTCGACAAACAGTGAATAAACACCGCTCGGCGGATGTCGAGATTCCGTCCCTATACGAGAAATGAAAAGGTCAACGAGACAACGCGGTTATAATAACGGCTGCAAAAATGGTTAGGACATATGAACAGTTTAATTGCGATAGCTTAAGCAGTCATTGACTGAAACACATAAAAAATAATGGACAGAATAACTGCAACGGTTTAAGCAATCATTGACTGACACATAATCAGTAACCTTGTAGAGGGACAGTTTAACCGCAATAGCTTAAGCGATCATTGAATGACCCTAAAAATTGTAACCTCGCAGAATGAAAGTTTAACCACAATAGCTTAAGTGACCATTGACTAACCCCATAATTTGTAATTTCGCAGAAGGAAAGTTTAACCGCAATAGCTTAAGCGATCATTTACTGGCCCGAAGTTTGTAATACTGAGCCGTAAGGCCGATAGAATTTCCGGGCTTTAAAAATCTTTTTTTCACTCTAGGCGGTAAGGGTTGTCGTAGTGTAGATCCGAATTTCAGTATTTGGGACCTGCAAAATTAAACGGGTTTGTTTTACCTGAAAATAGTTGGTACCGTAAAATGGGCCAACTGTAGAATTTGAATTTGTGGGCCAGAGTACTTTGTTCCCGCGCACTTGGTACTGATATTTGCCGCGAATGAACTGAAGTAACGAACTTTGGACTTCAAACGGGGGCTGTAGGACAGCATAGGGGCCCGCACGTGCAGGTCTGCAGGGCCGCTAGCGCTTCTCTTTTTTTTTCGCGTGCCTTCTTCTTCATTGTCGAGCTTCACTTTGTCGAGAGCAAACCTTCTAGCTTCCTCCGCTGGTTAGTGCTCCACTTTGCTTGAAGTATGTCGATTCTTGACCGATTTCTTCGGTTTTTGTCTTGAACTTGCTTATTTTTCCGCCTAGTTGTTGAATTTTGGGTTGCATTGTTGAATGGGTGTCTGTTTCTTGCAAATCTGAAACTTTTTATCTCCCCACTTGTAGAGAGAGAAAGTTTCATTGTGCTCCCATGGCTCCCGTGGATAAGGGAAAACGTCCCATGAGTAAGGAGGAGTATGACCAAAGCCTTTTCCGCACTCTGTCTAACTTGGAGCTGGTATGTTTTCTGATTTTTCCCTTTTTTTTTTTCTGTTCAGTATATTTGAACTGAAAACTGGAACTGTTAGTGCTTCAGCACACGAACAAATTGGGACTTGTATTGGATTGGTGGTCAGCTGCATATAATGTGTGTGGAATTATTTTAGCTGTATTTGTAGTATATGGGGTGTTGAGGAAAATTTGTTGTTGGCTAGGGTGTTGGTGTCTTGTTGCAGGCTCATGGGGCTATGCCCCATTGGGCTATGATGCTGGAGACCTTTTCAGTGGGGGCTAGGAACTTCGTACTGGGTTCGGGTTTGGACCATTTCCAGATTGTTATCCCTGCTTGTCACTCGGGGGATTCTAGGATCATTGCCAGGGGGTTATTGGAGAGGTTTTGGGATTCCACGAACACTTCCCATACACCTGCAGAAAAGATATTCCCCATCCCTTATCAGTTTGTTGTGCTGACGGGGCTATCCTTTGGGGGGCGTCGTATTCGGTACGACGCGAACTATTGGCGGCAGAGTTACATTTTGCTTGAGCTTTACGGGCCCGTGTCTGTCCAGTTTGATAAGGATCGGGTTTCTTTGGCGCTGTTGTGGGCGGCTCTGGCGGAGCAGGGACTTACTGAGGAGCAGAGAGCCCGTATTTTCCTGGCTTGCTTGTTGGGTTCTGCCACCTTTTTAGCTATATGTGTGTTATACTGACTTCTTGTGTCTTGAAGGCGGATCGTCTAGCTCCTCAGGGTCCTTGGAGGTCTCATTCTAGAGTTCCTCGAGGTCAGCCCCCAAGCGTGACCTTGCCGGCCAATGAGGTGAGGTACATTGGGGAGAGTGGGGGACGCATAGTAGAGGAGTTCCTCCTTCATATGGCTGACGGAGAGGCTGTGGAGGGCTTGCCCTTGCTTGATGTTTGTACGGGGGTGAGCTCCTTTTTATCCCTTCTTGTTTTTGTATTTGCTTTTGAGTGCTGACTCTATCTTGTGGCTCTCTTTTTGTAGTTGAATCGGGAGAAGACCTCTCAGATCTTCAAGCTCATCCACCTCCTAAAGAAAGGCTATGGTCAAGTAATGGGCAAGGGGAAGATTTCTCGGTCTCGGACCGTTGATGTAAGTAAACTTTTATCCTTTGTATAGCTAAGTGAAGTGCTTAGCTTAACATCTCGATCTTGATTGTTTGCAGATGTCCCAGCCCTCATCTTCGGTGGGGCGTGGACATTCGTCTGCTGCGAGTGCCTCTTCGGCGAGCAGACCATCTGTTGCTCGTTCACCTCCCGTAGCTGTGACCAGGCCTCCTGTTGATGAGGTTCCCGGACCTTCTGTGCTATACATTCCGGAGATGTTCTCCCCTGTGGGTTTCCAGCCTTCTCTTAATAGCAGGCCCATTGTTACCCCCATGGTCGGAGGTTGGGCGAATGCCCCTAGATGGGATGTGCCTCATACTAGGCCTTCGCATCAGGATATGGCTACGGATCTCGCCAGTCCGGCCACAGAGGGTTTCTTTGCCGCAGGGTTTCCAGCAGGTACCCCTATGCGTGCACAAGCATATGACGGGCGGGACATGAGGCCCGAAAACAGCAGGCCCATTTATAGCTCTTCTCTTCACTATTCGACTAAGAACTACGGTCAGGGGTTGTCTGTTGATGATGAGGCTGACAGCAACGGTGATGACGACTCTGGCTGAGCGATGTTGGATCTTCTTGTGGACATTGATCTTGAGATTTCGAACTCCTGTTTTTATGCATTTTTACGATATATATGATATGATATGATATGATGACTCGATTATGCCCGTCTGATATCTAAGTATGCAATGCGTTATGCAGTAACAAAAGCCATAATTTGGGGAATAAAATAAAGAAAAAAGGTAAAAATTGCAAGAAAAAGCAAAAATTACACATATTATACCCTCTAAAAAAAAAGAAAAATAATAAAAAACGAAAAATTGAAAAAGATAAAACTAAGAGAGTCTCGGGCTTTGTAATTCAGCGCGGGTATCAAAGCTGGCCCTAAATCGGGCAGACCGGATCAATGGGCGAGCTGGAGCGAGAGGAAAATTTGGACCGGGCCAGGGTCAGGGCCGCTAGCGGTGCTGGTCAAGGCCGCTAGCGGCACTGACTAGGGCTGTTGACGGTTCTGGTTTGGGGTTTTTTGTGGATTTCTGACTTCTTTGTCCTTCGTTTTTGCCTATAAATAGGATTTACGGGATACTTGATGTTGTATCACTTTTCAGACCTTAGGTCTCCCAAACTCACCGTAGAAGATAAACTTGAACTAGCTCCGTTCCATGTCTATACCTTGCTGACATTAAGACCAACAAAAATATTGTGGCCCCTTCTTCGATCCACTCTGAATTATCGGGACACTGACCTCCATGTTTTCCTTTTTGGTAACTCTGAATTATGCCCTTTAGTTGAAGAATTTGCTACGATCACTAAGATGCCTGATGTTCTTCCCCCAGCTATGCCTTATGTGACAGATGGTTTTAGGGATCACTACAAGAAATTCTTGGGTTTGTCATCTGCAAAAGCCAAAAGCATGTTTCTTGGTGTCGATGTGGACTTGGTTCAACTCTAGGAAAAAAATTTGGTATTTCTTTTTACAACAACGCAATATTCAAGCGTTGTCGCCGTCAGACTTTTGTACTTTGCCTGTTGAACCGCCTATTGTTTGCTAATGAAGAATCTCCTAACTTAGGCTGAGCCTTGTTGCTGCGAGTGGTTAATCAAATGGTTGAAGGGCATTCTCCTTTGCATCTGGTTGTATGGGAAACTCTTATTGGGCTCGACAGGCTGAAAATCTCTCCTGACGAAGCTTTTTCTGACAGCCCCCTGTTGCATCAAATTTGGTTATGTGAGCATCTGAGACTGATAGAATCACCAGATAATATGATAGCTCGTTTTCCTCGGGCTTGGTCAAAGAAAACCTATACCGCTGCTAGCTTCTTGGTTAGGAAAAGGCTATATTCTGAAAAGTCCCTTGCTGAATGGGATGCCTTTTTTCATGCGGGACCTGTTATCCGCTGGCATGTGTCTTGGTGGAACTTGACCTCCTTAGTGGCTTGTGACAAATTGGTTCCTCATACTACCATACTGGGTTTGTGCAGGACTAGTTTCTTCTTCCCCTCTAGGGTCATGAGGCAATATTGGTTGAAGCAGGTTATTCCTCGTCAGGAAACTACGAGACCAATATCGTAGCTTTGACCACTGAGTTTGCTACGGATTGAGGAAAGTACTGGCGTAGCCGGGACCGCTGGATTGTACCTCGGGTGATTGCCCCAACTCAAATTTGTGAGACCTATCTGAACTAGCTTTCCTACGGTGATGGAGAAGCGAGATGAGCCCTTCGTCATGAGGAGTGGGACCAGCTAAAGCCTAAGTATGACTCAAAAACAGGAAGCAAGAAAAGAAAGGAAGGGCCTCAAATGGGAGGCTATCATGTACTGAAAAGAGGCAAGCCCCCAGCTCAAGGGAGCGATCATAGGTCGTCCTCAAGCCAAGGTCTTTCAAAGAAGAACTCTTCAACAAAGCCTTCTAAAGGAAAGAAGGATTAAAGTAGTTTTCTAGGAAAGCAAGTCTAGTTTTGAATAAAATAATAATAAGAATTTGTTCAGCTTAAACCCTCATAGTTGCATTATTATTTTTTGGTAACCTTAGGAAGTTTAATTCTTGCAATGTAAGCTTATTTGTTCAGTTTGAATAAAGATTATCCATTTTGCATGAGTTTTAAAGGAATTTTTGATTGATTTTGGTCGGGCCCCTTAAAAGGGTTATCTACGTATCCAGTGTGGAATCAGGACAGCGTAGTTCGTTCAAGTTGTGCACGTTTTTTATATTTAATTTTTTTTTAGACGTAGCACTATTTTAGTTGATCCATATTGGTGAGCTGACTGAACTCGATGCCATCAATATCCATGAGCCTGACTGCACCTCCTGATAGAATGTCTTTGATGATGAATGGGCCGGACCAGTTGGCTCGAAATTTGCCTCTAGGGTCGGTAACTGGGGCACGTAATTCTTTCCAAACTAAATCCCCTTCCTTTAAATTTCGAGGTCGAACCTTTTTGTTTGATGCTCTTGCGATGCGATGTTGGTACATGTGGGAATGGTCTATGGCCAGTAGGCGTCTTTCATCCGTGAACATGAGCTCATCGTAGCGGGCTTGTAACCATTGGGTTTCAGAAATTTCTCCTTCTAAGGCTATGCTCATGGAGGGTAATTGGCCTTCTATGGGTAGAACTGCTTCCATTCCATAGACTAGGGAATAAGGTGTTGCTCCCGTAAAGGATCTTATGGATGTCCTATATCCCCAAAGGGCAAATGGGAGTTTGATGGGCCAATCTTTGTAGTTTTCTGTCATCTTTTCAATGATAGTTTTGAGGTTTTGTTGGCGCCTTCTACTGCGCCATTGGTTTGGGGACGATAAGGGGATGATTTGTGGTGCTGGATTTTGTAGTTTTTGAGGAGGGTGGTTGTCTCGGCTTTGAAGTGGGATCCATGGTCACTGATGATTTCATTCGGAACGCCGTATTGGCAAATAATGTTGTTCCTTATGAATTTGGACACTTGTTTGGAGGTAAGGTCGGCATAGGATTGGGCTTCGACCCATTTGGTAAAATAGTCTATGGCTACTAGGATGTATTCATGTCCTCCCGAGCTCTTCGGGGTGATATTACCGATGATATCTATTCCCCATGTGGAAAATGGCCAAGGGGATGTGAAGTTGTGGAGCATTGAGGGCGGCATATGTTGCAGGTTGGCATATATCTGACACTTCTGGCACTTCTTGACATAGTCGTAGTAATCCCTTTCCATAGTAGTCCAGTAGTATCCCAACCGTAGGACCTTTCTAGAGAGCATTCGGCCATTCATGTGTGGCCCGCACACACCATTGTGTACCTTGTCCATAATCTATGTGGCTTCTTCGGAGTTCACGCATCTGAGGTTGACCCCGTTGTGGGATTTTTTGTACAGAACCCCCCTTGTATTCTATGTATTGCGCCGTTAAGAGACGGATTGCACGTGTAGCTCTTAGTGGTGCATTTTGAGGGTATATTGCTTTGGTGATGTAGTTGAAGACGTCTTTGTAACCAAGGATCCTCTTCGATTGGAGCCATGGTCATTTCTGTGTCGAGGTTGTTGCAAAAGGCTGGCTCACTTCTTCTTTGTGGAGCGGCATTGTTGAGAGAGTTCAGCCACTCAAATTCCTGTAAAAGTGAAAATCTGCGTTCTTGCTTTACGAAGTTTAGTTATATTGCTTAAATTGATTAGTTAATGATATGTGCGACTTTGTATTCATTGGATTTATCAATAGCCAAACAAGGAAACAAATGAGCAAGAGGAATTTTTATTGATTTGCAGAAAGGGATAAGCACACATGACTTTAGAGAAGAGGGTCTCTAATTCCCGTCAAAAAGAAACTAGACTTAGAAATAAAAGTAAAAAGGGGAACACCCCCTATTCAAGACTCAACCTAAAGATTTAGCTAGGATCCTAACTCGACAACACTTGGGGACTCAGACTCGATTCCTCTAGCTCCTTCAGGTAAGCAATTAATTCCAGGCTTCCTCTTCTTCCTTTAGAGGAGGTGGAACTTCTCCACTATCTACGATCTTCTGTATAGCATCCTTCAGGCGAATCCAATCATCCGTGTAGTGGCCAAAGGTCTGGTGATAGCGGCAGTAGGAGTCTTGGTCTTTGTTCATCTCTGGGAGGTTGTCCGCGGGGATTATGTTTTTAAGGTCTCCTCTCTATATGAGGGTATTCATGACGTTGCCGATGGGAATGTTAAGTTGTGTATACTATTTTTGGTCGAAGCGGTGCCATCCTTTTATAGCCCAGGAACTAGGTGACCACATGGTTCCTCGATCAATGAAGGTGGTGATTACCCTTTTTAGACGCTTGCATTGATTGGTATGATGCCCATTGGCTTCACAATACTTGCACCGAAGATAGGGGTTTCCGTCCCTAGTAAGCATCCGAGTGGTAGGCCTCCTTGGATGAGCATATCCATACTTGACCATCTTGGTAAACATTTCGTCTTGTTGGAAGCAAGCCTCCCTTTTAGCCAGAATAATGTTGCATTCTGTGGGTTTTTCCAACAAGGCGATTTTTCCTTTCATTTGCTGGATCGCGCGGTGGTGATGTGCCACGTAGATGGACATCCCCTCCATGGTTTCTTTTATTTCTTCGAACACATCAGGCTCTCCTATTTCTTCAGAAGGATAGGTCTCGAATTCCCAAGAACTGTTTGAGTTCTGAGATTTTGTATCTTCCTCTATGAGGGCTACTTCTTCGGGAGAGAATCCCCAAAGGTCAATATCCTTGCCATCATGTTCTATTTTCATGACATAAGTCTTGTCAATAGTTGCTTTGATGGGGTTGGCCTCGATTTCAACAATTTCTCCCTCTAACATCATCTTGACTTTCTGGTGGAGGGTAGAGGCTACAGCATTTAAACCATGGAGCCAAGGTCGCCCCAATAACAAGTTGAAGTGGCTGGAATATCCATCACATAAAACTGGACCATTTTCTCTATAGCCCCAGAGGTAACATTCATAGTTATGGTGTCGAGCACCTTTCGACTAGAGTTGTCATAAGCGCGCAGACCTTGTGCTGAGTGAGCCAAATTCTTGATATCGATGCCCAGTTTTGCGGCGGTTTTCAATGGGCATACATTCACAGCAGATCTATTGTCCACTAGGGTCATAGGTACATACTTGCCCATGGCAAATACAGCCAAGTACAAAGCATTATTGTGTGAGGACCCTTCGGGAGGTAGTTCATTGTCGGAGAAGGTAATGGTCGATTGAGTTTTATCTCCTACCAAGAATCTGACCAATTCGTCAGGCCTCATATCCGGTGATACCGAATCTTTTGACAAGGCTTCCAAAATGGCCTGGCGATGTTCGTAGGTCGAGGCTAAAAGTTGCCAAATAGAGATATCGGCTTTGATTCTCTTAAGCTGCCCTGTGATGGGAGATTCCTTGTCTTTCGCGGGAACTTTTTCCACTTCTTCTTTAGTTGGAGGTTGGATCCTGTCATTGTAAATGTTTGGTCGCCTATAATGACGACCGAAATGTGTCAAGTGGGCCACTCCTATGGGCGATCTGGTTTGGACCTCCCATACATCTTCCTCGTCACTGTCCCAAATTCCAGCAATCTCGAGTCCCAAGACATCTTCAACACCAATATGTAGGATTGCACCTAAAGGGTTGTCTGAGTTGATGGGTGCTTGACCAAGTTTTGATAAGGGTATAGTACCGTTCTCAATTCTATCTTTGATAGCATGTTTAAGAGCCCAACAGTTGTCGGTGTCGTGCCCTTTTTCTTGATGGTACTTGCAGTATTCCCCCTCTTTCCAGTTGTGCTCTTAACAAATGGTTTTAGAGTAGGTCCGATGGGCTGCAGGAGATTCTTTTTGCTAATTCTTTCAAGAGCATGTCACAGAGTCATTCCAAGAGGGGTGAATTCTCTTGGTGACTTTCTTTCTGCAAAGGTATTCACAGCAGCTACCTTATTAACCTGAGCACCAGAGGAGGCCCCAACAGTTGTCCTCTTGTCTCTCCCGTAAGTGAAGGGCTTAGGGGTGACCTGATCCTTGTTCTTGTTGAGATCATCTTCAATGAGGATGACAACGTCATAGAGACGCTGGTATGAATCGATGGCCTGATATTGAAGGTGACTCTTATAGGCTGGTTGCAGGTTCTTAATGAAATGTCTGATTTGTTCAGTTTCAGAGGGCCTTTCCACCATTTCTGCTATCTTGAATTTCCATCGACGGAGGAATTTAGTGAATCCCTCATTCCTCTCTTGAGTGGTAATTTCAAGCTCCCTCAAAGTGATGGGGAGAGTAGTGTTTTCCTTGTATCGAACCAGGAAGACCGTGGTAAAATCGGACCAAGTTAGGTAGCTTTCCAGATCTATGGAGTAAAACCATTGTCGAGCATGTGTATCAAGGGTCTAGGTTAACATATGAGCAAAGAGTTTCTTGTTGATTCCCCTTAGAGCCATAGCGGTAGTGAAGGATTTCAGGTGGTCCTGTGGGTTATCGACTCCCGTGAAGGTGGGTACTTCAGGCATAGAGAACTTGGCCTGAAGCTTACCCTTGATCTTAGTGTCAAACTTTCCTACATTGGCACTATAGTTGGGGATCAGTCCGCTACTCTTGAGCAAAGAGGTGATCTTAGCCAGCATGGCATCTGACTCTTCTTCCTCAGAGTCAGAATTGGAAGGGATCCTTGACTCTTCTCTTTTCCCCTCTATATCTTCAACTTTGAGTCGCACCCTTTCTAGGTCGCTCATGAGCTCATCCAGTCTCTCATCAGTAGTCATTGGCATTGCGAAGTCGGGATGGGACTCTTATAAAAAAGACTATGAGACTCTCATCTAAGAAAAAGTTGACCCACACATTGTCCTAAAAAAAATGTCCTTAAGCCTAAATGCCGGAATATTTCCCTAATATCCAAAGAAAATAAAGTGAATGAACGAAAATAAGAAAAATAGAAAAAGATGGACTATCCTATTTATTTATTTTTCTAGACTCAAAGAAAATGAAAAATGGGATAAAATAAATAAAAAGAATTTCGGTCTTTTTTATATTTAATCGATTTTTTTTGTTTTGATTTTCGGCGGAATTTTTGGAAATTTTTTTTTTTTACCAAATCTGAATTACATCAAAAGAGAAAAAAAAAAGAAAATAAAGAAGTGGACAAAAGGGAGACGGGAAACTGAAAGACTGACTCTTTTTTTTTTTTTTTTACTAAAAAGATCCTACAAGATTGTTCAAATGATGAGTGTTCATTGAATTGGGATTCTCGCACCATCTTCGGGCATTAGGAACTAGCTAAGAGAAATGACTCCTAGCACGTAAGTACATGTTGGCACATAATCACGATATTCATGTATTCATGCAAGCATAATGACAACCCTGTTTACAGGCAAACATGTGATCAGACGGGCATTACAACGACACATGCACAACAAGCAAACGAATGCATGAATGTGGGTTAGAGGCTTTTTGCTCCTGTGAGGTTACCACGACAAATTACAATTTCCGTTCGGCGATGGTCGACACATTAATTGTAATTCTATTCATCAACAAGGATTGATGAGTCATGGGTGAGGAAGCGTCGATTTGCACGATAGGACAACTGTATATTCCTTTAGATATACGGTTGACTACGAGTTGCGACACAAACTTCCTCGAGGGTTGATAAGGGTCAAAAATTGTGTCAAAGCACATGCAAATGATGCAAAAATATGGAACATGTTATTAAACAATTAAGCAAACTCGACTTTTGAGTCTCACCCTCTTAAATAAATCCCCAGTTGAGTCGCCACTGTAAGGACCCGGGATTTTCGTCCAATCCTTTTTACATAAATGTATTGGTTTCCATGGAGTGCGTCCTTATAGAAAATTTGTAAGTTGGGGGTTTAGATAAGTTCAAGAAGACCATCGAGTTAGAAAGGATTTTGTAAAGACATGAATTGAATAAAAACCATGAAAGAGGTCACAAATCTGCTATCGGTGTTTTATCGAAGGGACAACCCAATAGCGCGAAAAGTGAACTAATCATGTTTTTAGAAAGACTGCCGCTCATATAGAACATATGAGTACCCAAAAAAAAATAGGTTCGGGGGCGAAGGTACGAGGTGGGAAGGTGTTAGGCACCCAAGTCGCCCGTATTATGACGGCCTCTACTAACTCAAGTTTGCTTAATAATTTAAAGCCATAACTTCCATGCGAAACTGGATTAACAACCCAGACTTAGACTATTAGTTGGTTCATCACAAGCATCACAACATTTATTATTAACCCTTATTTAGACATGCATTCGGTTTGACAAGTTGAGCAACACAACGACTATACAGACAATATTTAGGAAGCAATAAAACGCTATTCTAGCATGATATCTACATTATGACGACTAGAAAATAAATAATTAGAAAATTAAAATAATTTGACCCCTCAGGAATTTGTACCTGAACTGTAGGCTATATTTGAAAAAAATAGTAAAGGACAAGATCTGAAATTTTAGAAAAAAGAGGGAGAAGTTCAGAGTCAATACTACTGAGAATAGAGGGTGTCAACTGTAGACTTGTGTGTTTTGAACTGAGGGTGGAGGGTCGTATTTATCGGCGCAGGAAGTAGGGTTGGACGACTGAAAAGGAGCCAAAATTTTGATTTGAGTCGAAAAAAGACTCGGACCAGAAGCAAGGTCAACACCGCTAGCGCCCTGGGAATATGGTCAGCGCCGCTAACGACTGTCAGCAGCCAGCTGAATGTCGTCATAATGACGACATCCAGTCCGTTTTTGTTTTCCGGAGGAATTTACATATTTCGAAGAAAAGACCGTTTTACCCTTGAATGGTAAAAGACGGTTTTACCCCTAAATTGCAAGTTTTGCGACCGGGAGTCGGAAAGAGGCATGAGACGTGTCGTTGGAAAGCTCTTGAACAGAGCTTTTCAATTAAATGGAATCAAGGAGTGTTTGGAGGACAAAACCTGAGACCTTATGTTAACTATTAAAGCAAGAATAACAGTTCAAGTTTATAAATTACTCCTTTCATCATCGGGCTTTTTGGGGAGAAATCTGAAGACGCTTTTTTGGCGTCTACACCGTCCTTCTTCCCCTCCCACGCGAGGTGGGTAGGGGAGACGCGATGCATGACGCCCATGCAGACGTGCCCTCGGCATGACGGCTTCGGGCGCAACTTTAATTCGAAGACTCGATGGTTCCCGGGATTCTGCAATTCACACCAAGTATCGCATTTCGCTACGTTCTTCATCAATGCGAGAGCCGAGATATCCGTTGCCGAGAGTCATTTTGTAAGTATGTACAGGTGCCACGCCCAACGTCGGTGAACCGGACGCGGGAGGGCACTCTATGTGTTCATGTTCCTTGGCGCTTTCCGTGCCGGGGTTCGTTGTTGCGCCTAGCGACACCCACGAGGAGCGCCCCCCGACTAGGGAAGGGCTTTTAGCCCAAGGGCCTTCAGCGCCCCTCCCCGGAGTGATAAACGTGTTCACGGGTCGTTCTGCTACGCAGGTTTCGACAATGATCCTTTCCGCAAGTTCACCTACGGAAACCTTGTTACGACTTCTCCTTCCTCTAAATGATAAGGTTCAACGCGAGCTGATGACTCGTTGAATACATCAGTGTAGCGCACGTGCGGCCCAGAACATCTAAGGGCATCACAGACCTTTTATTGCTTCAAACTTCCGTGGCCTGGAAGGCCATAGTCCCGCTAAGAAGGTAGCTGCGAAGGCATGACTCCGCATAGCTAGTTAGCAGGCTTAGGTCTCGTTCGTTAACAGGATTAACCAGAGAAATCGCTCCACCAACTAAGAACGGCCATGCACCACCACCCATAGAATTAAGAAAGAGCTCTCAGTCTGTCAATCCTTACTATGTGTGGACCTGGTAAGTTTCCCCGTGTTGAGTCAAATTAAGCCACAGTCTCCACTTCTGGTGGTGCCCTTCCGTTAACTCCTTTAAGTTCCAGCCTTACGACCATACTCCCCCCGGAACCCAAATACTTTGATTTCTCATAAGGTGCCGGCGGCGTCCTTAAAGTAACATCCGTCGATCCCTGGTCGGCATCGTTTATGGGTGAGACTAGGACGGTATCTGATCGTCTTCGAACCCCCAACTTTCGTTCTTCATTAATGAAAACATCCTTGGCAAATGCTTTCGCAGTTGTTCGCTTTTCATAAATCCAAGAATTTCACCTCTGACTATTAATTATGAATGCCCCCGACTGTCCCTGTTAATCATTACTCCGATCCCGAAGGCCAACACAATAGGACCGTAATCCTATGATGTTATCCCCTGCTAATGTATCCAGAGCGTAGGCCTGCTTTGAGCACTCTAATTTCTTCAAAGTAACAGCGCCGGTGGCACCACCCCGCCCGTTAAGACCAGGAGCACATCGCCGGCACAAGGAGCAAGACGACCGGTGCACAACGCTAGGCGAACCGGTCGGCCCACCCCAATGTCCATCTACGAGCTTTTTATATGCAACAACTTCAATATACGCTATTGGAGCTGGAATTACCGCGGCTGCTGGCACCAGACTTGCCGTCCAATGGATCCTCGTTAAGGGATTTAGATTGTACTCATTCCAATTACCAGACTCAAAGAACCCGGTATTGTTATTTATTGTCAGTACCTCCCCATGTCAGGATTGGGTAATTTGCGCGCCTGCTGCCTTCCTTGGTTGCGGTAGCCGTTTCTCAGGATCCCTCTCCGGAATCGAACCCTAATTCTCTATCACCCGTCACCACCATGGTAGGTGTCACAGGGGCAAATTTTGCGCCTAGGATTAAGACGTGTATTTCCCTTGTGATGGCGTCTAGCTAAACTAGACCAGCCACTCAGTAATGCTTTGGAAGGTGGGGGAGAGAGATAGGACGAGGGACGTGTGCTCATACAGCTGATGGAGGTCTGGCTATGGATTTCTTTTGAACGTCGGCACTTTCCAATGATTCCTGTTCACAGGTGTTCTCTGATGTGATTCCTGTTCTCAGCCAAGCATGCTCTCTATTTATAGAGGCTCCATCTAATTGCCAAGGCGTGGCCAAGGGGGTGGTTGACCACGTACTGCAACCGTCAGGTCGTTCCTGGTCATGTGCCTAGTAGGCGCTGACTACTCTGTCGTGGCTGACTGAGCGCCACTAGCCGTTGGCGTGGCCTAGTCAGCTAACTGCTTGTGGACGTGTCTCTATATTTAAGGGAGCACTACAACCACTATGTTACTATAGGTAACTGCTCGGTCATGGGACATGTCACAGCCCATGATCTTGTTAAC
Source organism: Tetragonia tetragonoides (assembly GCA_038025085.1). Lineage (NCBI taxonomy): Eukaryota > Viridiplantae > Streptophyta > Magnoliopsida > Caryophyllales > Aizoaceae > Tetragonia > Tetragonia tetragonoides. The sequence goes on along the minus strand of CM076147.1, from coordinate 12,920,616 downwards.
CGCTCGCAACCGCCATGTAAGTTGATGACGTGGTCAAGCCACTCCTCCTGACTCCATGCCATGTCGTGGGTAACCGCCCACTATGAGTCATGGCTTGACTTCAGTCAACCCATGATCTCTTTCGATAACTGTCAAGGGACATGTGGCATCACTCACGTCTGAGGACATGGGTAACCGCCGCTAGTGCAAGGAGAGTACCCCAAGTCGTGGGTCACTCCATTCTTAACCGTCAAGATCGTGGGTCAACTTGAGTCAACTCCACTTCCTATATTTTAGGGACGTGGGTAACTGCCATGGTAGTGGCTTCCAGCTACTAGTCATGTCACGTCTTAGCCCACTTATCCGTAGGATAACCTCTCGGTCAGGCGCCTCCTAGGCGCAACTGCCCATCCACGTAATCGCCCACTAGCTCCGCCTTTCTAGGGACTTGGGGATCATGGGACACTCATGATCACCTGGTTACTCGAGCAACTTACACAACATCATTCGCTTAGCTCATGGAGCCTAAGCTTCCTAGGACGTTCCCGTCGTCCATCCGTTAAGCTTAGTCGTAGCCCTGCCACAACCAGGACTACGCTTAACGCTGCGCTTATAAGGCTTTCTAGGGGATGTCTTCACTTGTCTCCTTCACAGAGCAAGTACCCCCTAAAGAGGCTTATAAGGTTTACTGGAACTGACAGGAGGGAACATGCCAAGTGCTTAACTTTTTTACATGGGTTCTGGACCACAAGTATGCGTTAATGGACCAACCAAGACCACCATTGGATTCCTGATACCTTTAAGTACTTATGGACTTCTTGGTGTCAGGGCAAAGTTATACTTTGTCCCATCATAATTTCACAAGACATGCTCACCCAGTCTCTGACGCGTTAGTGCCTGTGAGGCGCCTAAGTAGTGCCCGTCCAGCGCCTATGTCGCTGGCCACTGTGCCAAGGAACATCGCCGATTGCCTCGGTCATGGCCTTGCCAAGGCTTGACCATGTCAAGGTTCCTATCCCTAACTTTATCATCGGTTATCACCGTTGACCCTCGCGCAATTGCTTACGCACGTGCTTGTCCGGTCACGGTGTTCACTGTTTGCTCGGTCATGACGCGTATGCGCCTATGTCTGTCCGGTGTCACGCGTCAAGGGGTCTAACAAACCACCCCCACCTAAAGAGTCTTACGTCCTCGTAAGAGGTTCCTCTTTGTAGGTGTTCGTGAACATCCGTCGGACCAACTTTACCAAAGGACAGTCCTTTCCGATAAGGGACGTAACTTAACCGAAAAGCATTTTAAGATATTTGTAATTTTACAAAGAAACATAAACAACATATAATCCATTCAATGCCTCATGCCTCATGTATGGATACCGATTTGCCACATATATGATCGATGTACAATCTTTCCGTTCCAAACTTTTCCGGTAAATCCCACGAGATATCCAATTGCTATTTTGGATACTTAGGCTTAGATCACCATCTAAAACTTTGGAAAATTTATCAATGGGTTTATCACTTTGGAATAAATTTCCATTTAACCGATTCGGAACATAGTAGAAGGATTCTGGTTCCTTGCTACTCAATTACGCGTCGCATGAGTAAATATCACCACTTTACTCAATAAAATCGATTCAACCCACACATTAAGGGACTCACGCCTTATCATTTTTTGTTAGTCGTTGGTTAATCTCATGGATTCGCTGAATTCTTTCCATAAGAATCAGTGATCCTTAACGCAACGATTCACAAATTGGAGAGTCATTTTATTGAACCTCTCGCATTTTGCATTTGTTTCTCAAGCAAAGTACCGAGCCTTAGCATTTTTCTCCACAGAGAATATAGTTTAGGTCGACGTCTCAACCAAACTGATCAACGTTCTGATTTTCTTTCGCAAAGATAACCTTTCCATAAGGTTCTTTCCCTCTTTAACAATTTCTGGAGAATCTCGACTCCGAAGACATCTTCAACACCAATATGTAGGATTGCACCTAAAGGGTTGTCTGAGTTGCTGGGTGCTTGACCAGGTTTTGGTAAGGGTATAGTACCGTTCTCAATTCTATATTTGAAAGCATGTTTAAGAGTCCAACAGTTGTCGGTGTCGTGCCCTTTTTCTTGATGGTACTTGCAGTATTCCCCCTCTTTCCAGTTGCGCTCTTAACAAATGGTTCTAGAGTAGGTTTGATGGGCTGCAGGAGATTCTTTTTGCTAATTCTTTCAAGAGCATGTGACAGAGTCATTCCAAGAGGGGTGAATTCGGTTGGTGGCTTTCTTTCAGCAAAGGTATTCACAGCAGCTACCTTATTAACCTGAGCACCAGAGGAGGCCCCAACAATTGTCCTCTTGTCTCTCCCGTAAGTGAAGGGCTTAGGGGTAACCTGATCCTTGTTCTTGTTGAGATCATCTTCAATGAGGATGCCAACGTCATAGAGACGCTGGTATGAATCGATGGCCTGATATTGAAGGTGACTCTTATAGGCTGGTTGCAGGTTCTTAATGAAATGTCTGATTTGTTCAGTTTCAGAGGGCCTTTCCACCATTTCTGCTATCTTGAATTTCCATCGACGGAGGAATTTAGTGAATCCCTCATTCCTCTCTTGAGTGGTAATTTCAAGCTCCCTCAAAGTGATGGGGAGAGTAGTGTTTTCCTTGTATCGAACCAGGAAGACCATGGTAAAATCGTACCAAGTTAGGTAGCTTTCCAGATCTATGGAGTAGAACCATTGTCGAGCATGTGTATCAAGGGTCTAGGTTAACATATGAGCAAAGAGTTTCTTGTTGATTCCCCTTAGAGCCATAGCGGTAGTGAAGGATTTCAGGTGGTCCTGTGGGTTATCGACTCCCGTGAAGGTGGGTACTTCAGGCATAGAGAACTTGGCCGGAAGCTTACCCTTGATCTTAGTGTCAAACTTTCCTACATTGGCACTATAGTTGGGGATCAGTCCGCTACTCTTGAGCACAGAGGTGATCTTAGCCAGCATGGCATCTGACTCTTCTTACTCAGAGTCAGAATTGGAAGGGATCCTTGACTCTTCTTCTCTTTTCCTCTCTACATCTTCAACCTTGAGTCGTACCCTTTCTAGCTCGCTCATGAGCTCATCCAGACTCTCATCAGTAGTCATTGGCATTGCGAAGTCGGGATGGGACTCTTATGAAAAAGACTATGAGACTCTCATCTAAGAAAAAGTTGACTCACACATTGAAAAACACATTGTCCTAAAAAAAAGTCCTTAAGCCTAAATGCCCGAATATTTCCCTAATATCCAAGGAAAATAAAGTCAATGAACGAAAATAAGAAAAATAGAAAAAGATGGACTATCCTATTTTTTATTTTTCTAGACTCAAAAAAAATGAAAAATGGGATAAAATAATATAAAACGAATTTCGGCCTTTTTATATTTATTCGATTTTTTTTGTTTTGATTTTCGGCGGCTTTTTTCGATTTTTTTTTTTTTGCCGATTTTTTTTTTTTGTTTTTGAATTTTATTTATTTTATTTTTTTTACCAAATATGAATTACATCAAAAGAGAAAAAAAAAACAAAATAAAGAAGTGGACAAAAGGGAGAGGGGAAACTGAAAGACTGACTCTTTTTTTTTTACTAAAAAGATCCTAGAAGATTGTTCAGTGACTTTTTAGAATATATCATCGGGAAAATGATGAGTATTCATTGAATTGGGATTCTCGCACCATCTTCGGGCATTAGGAACTAGCTAAAAAAAATATAAGAAATGACTCCTAGCACGTAAGTACATGTTGGCACATAATCACGATATTCATGTATTCATGCAAGCATAATGACAACGCTGTTTACTGGCAAACATGTGATCAGACGGGCATTACAACGACACATGCACAACAAGCAAGCGAATGCATGAATGTGGGTTAGAGGCTTTTTGCTCCTGTGAGGTGACCACGACAAATTACAATTTCCTTTCGGCGATGGTCGACACATTAATTGTAATTCTTTTCATCAACAAGGATTGATGAGTCATGGGTGAGGAAGCGTCGATTTGCACGATAGGACAACTGTATATATTCCTTTAGATATACGGGTTGTCCACGAGTTGCGACACAAACTTTCTCGAGGGTTGATAAGGGTAAAAAATTGTGTCAAAGGACATTCAAATGATGCAAAAATATGGAACATGTTATTGAACAATTAAGCAAACTCGACTTTTGAGTCTCACCCTCCTAAATAAATCCCCAGTTGAGTCCCCACTGTAAGGACCCGGGATATTCGTCCAATCCTTTTTACATAAATGTATTGGTTTCCACGGAGTGCGTCCTTATAGAAAATTTGTAAGTTGGGGGTTTAGATAAGTTCAAGGGGACCATCGAGTTAGAAAGGATTTTGTAAAGACATGAATTGAATAAAAACCATGAAAGAGGTCACAAATTTGCTATCGGTGTTTTATCGAAGGGACAAATCGAAGGGACAACCCAATAGCGCGAAAAGTGAACTAATCATGTTTTTAGAAAGACTCCCGCTCATATAGAACATATGAGTACCCAAATATCATGTTTCCATAAGGTTCTTTCCCTCTTTAACAATTTCGGGACTAGTGTAGTATACTTACACCTTTGAACATAACAAGTTCAGAATTCCATCTAAACATAACAAGTTTTAGACTTCTGATTTCACCAAGAAATCTATCTCCTTTGGGCGAAGACGCGGATATCTCATATATTCTGACTTCGGTTCATTGTCACGGACAACCTGAATATTCCCAAATTTTTGACTTTGTCCAAGGAACATGAGACAGGTCGGGAGAATACACAATGGACTCTTCCTAGTCGTCTAGGGGAGCACGTAGTGGCTTCCTTAAGTCGTAGGTCACCACCTCTATCCTTTCTCCTTAAGGATTTCGTAGGCTTTCCACACAATTGTGAGTGTTAAGTAACTTATGTCGGACCAACTACCACTGTTGCTGCCTCCGCGGCCTCACGTGCGCCTATGCCTTCGCATTTTTCCCGTGTTATTTTCCTTTTTAAGTGTCTTTCAACTTAGTTTCCATTAACCGATTCCGTTAGGTTACCCGTGGCATTGTGCTTGGAAACATTAACGTTATCATCCACTGAAAACGTTCAAGGACAAGCGTAATGCTTTTTAATAACTGGTTCTAGCATACAAACATCACAATTTCTTTTGCCAATGGAAACGGGAAATAACTTCTCATTAATGTAAAAATTGCGTAATTACAGGAATGAAAGGGAAAGAAAATGTTGAATTAGAAAATAACAATTTCTAAAATTTAAATACGAAACTTTAAATAAAGCAACGTAAATCACGAATAGCAAACCATCATCATGCTTGCGTCGTGTTTGGCTCGCTGTCCACCTACGCATCTGGGCTGAACGGACCGAACCAGTAGGGACCTTGCTCCGCTGCTGGGGTATACTGGGGCGACCCTGGAGAAGACAACGTTGAGTCGAGTTCACCTTCGGAGTTATCCTTGTCTGGTTCCTCACATAACCGTCCTCATCAGGCTCGTCTTCTTCAATGTCCGAGGGGATCACGATCACCTCGCGTTCAACTGGTGCACTTACCTGGACAGGGGCGGGCCTGCTCTGCTCCTTCGCGTTCCACCATTTTCTGGTACGCTTCCTCAACCGACATTATTCCGTTTGGCCAGCCAGTGCCATCATACATCGAGTTACTATCGATGTAAAATGACAGATACAAAAAGTGCATTGATTCCAACGCATGGAACATTGGTGGCAAGGCGTTAGTCGTAGCCTGCCTTACTGGTGCCTCCTCGAGGCTAGCAACCGCTGCAGTAAGCTTTGCATCTGCCTTGCTATCTACGGCTGGATCGAGGTTCCCGTCCTCGTTACCACCATCGATACCATCGTTGGGATTAGTTCTTCCCATCCCAAGGTGTCCATAGGTTGCCTCCACTAAATGATCAAGCCGTAACACAGCTTGAGTCGGATCCTTAACACTAAGGATCTCCTCGCCTAAAGCACGGGCGTACTCCATCATTAGAGTCTCCACGCTGTCATGCTTCTTAGGCGCTGCCTCCTTTTTCCAGTGTTTCCTTGGGTTGTGCTTCCAAGGCCAACACAACAGGATGGGGGATCTGCTGACTTGAAGAAGAAGGTGGAGTCGAGATTTTGAGGCGTAGTTCCACAATTTCCCGAGTCCACTGTTCCGTCTTGAGACGCATTGCCTCAATTTCGTCATTTCTAATGGGGGTCAGAATATGTGCCGCCTATTCCGATTTAGTCATTAGCCTCGGTTTGGGTGCTTTTGGGGAAGCCACACTCTTACCGTTCCTCCTCGGTGATCTAGTCATTGTCTCCTGAATCCTTTAGCGAGGTCGAACCAACTGCAGCTCACTAACACTCAACACCACGCTTCAATCTTTGACGGTTAAACACCAACTCAGTTCACAAAAACCGGCAGCAAATGATGAACTACCGTTTGTTATCAGTAGCCCATCCGGGGGGTCGGACCAACTGTCACAGGGGCAAATTTGGCGCCTAGGATTAAGATGTGTATTTCCCTTGTGATGGCGTCTAGCTAAACTAGACCAGCCACTCAGTAACGCATTGGAAGGTGGGGGAGAGAGATAGGACGAGGGACATGTCCTCACACAGCTGATGGAGGTCTGGCTATGGCTTTCTTTCGGACGTACGGACTTCACTGTGCTTCATGTTCACAAGTGTTCGCTGATGTGATTATCGTTTACAGCCAAGCATGCTCTGTATTTATAGAGGCTCCATCTAAGCCAAAGGATCATGGCACTATTTTCGGAGGTGAGGGTCAACGTGGGTAACTGCCAAGGCGTGGCCAAGGGGGTAGTTGTCCACGCACTGCAACCGTCGGGTCGTTCCTGGTTATGCGCCTAGTAGGCGCTGACTACTCGGTCGTGGCTGACTGAGCGCCACTAGCCGTTGGCATGGCCTAGTCAGCTAACTTCCTGTGGACGTGCCCCTATATTTAAGGGAGCACTACAACCACTATGTTACCGTTGGTAACTGCTCGATCATGGGACATGTCACAGCCCATGATCTTGTTAACCGCTCGCAACCGCCATGTAAGTTGAGGACGTGGTCAAGCCACTCCTCCTGACTCCATGCCATGTCGTGGGTAACCACCCACTATGAGTCATAGCTTGACTTCAGTCAACCCATGATCTCTTTCAATAACCATCAAGGGACATGTAGCATCACTCACGTCTGAGGACATGGGTAACCGCCGCTAGTGCAAGGTGAGTGCCCCAAGTCGTGGGTCACTCATTCTTAACCGTCAAGGTCGTGGGTCAACTTGAGTCAACTCCACTTCCTATATTTTAGGGACGTGGGTAACTGCCATGGTAGTGCCTCCCACCCACTTGTCATGTCACGTCTTAGCCCACTTATCCGTAGGATAACCTCTCGGTCAGGCGCCTCCTAGGCGCAACTGCCTATCCACGTAACCGCCCACTAGTTCCACGTTACTAGGGACGTGGGGATCATGGGACACTCATGATCACCCGGTTACTCGAGCAACCTATACAGCATCATTCGCTTAGCTCACGGATCCAAAGATTCCTAGGACGTTCCCGTCGTCCATCCTTTTAGCTTAGTCGTAGCCCTGCCACAACCGGGAGCGCGCTTAACGCTGTGCTTATAAGGCTCCCTAGGGGATGTCGTCACTTATCTCCTTCACAGAGGAAGTACCCCCTAAAGAAGCTTATAAGGTTTACTGGAACTGACAGGAGGGAACATGCCGAAGGAGATCACATCCATCCGATGTTTATACCCGCAAGCCGGGTAGATAGCTCATCCCGAAGGATATCACATCCATTAGACGTTTATACCCTCAAGCCGGCTAGATAGCTTATCCCAAAGGAGATCACATCCATCCGACGTTTATACCCGCAAGTCGACTAGATAGCTCATTCCGAAGGAGATCACATCCATCCGACGTCGGTTGGATGGCTCATCCCGAAGGAGATCACATCTGTCCGACGTCATCTTCATAGCTCGATCCCGAAGGATATCACATCCGTCCAACATTTATACCCACATCGTAACCGTAAGCCATCGTCGACCCCGACAGCGCCCGAGTGGACGCGACATGACACAACTCGGTGCCTAGTAGGTGCTTCACAATGCGTCATGTCGCGTCCGTCTACGGCGCCGCCTCCATCTCTGGCATATAGGGCCGATGCTCGAGCCGAGATGTCGTGGGTGTCCGTCTATGATGGTCCACGACTTGACACTACTCGGCGCCTGGTAGGCGCTTCATGTCGCGTCGCTTGCCTTCCTTCGCCCACAAGTACTCTCTCAAGCAACTACCCGCTAAAGAGTCTTATAAGGTTTAGTGGTTCTGACAGGAGTAGACATGTAGAGTGCAAAACTTTCATACTGGGGTTTTTGAGAGTTTGAATAATTATTTCCAAAAGTTCCACCTCAAACTTTTCAAGTATCTTATTAAGTTACGGAAAAACATTTTTTTTTTTAATTTTCACACAAGGTAGCTATTTAACTTAATTTTTAATTAAAAAATAGGCTCAAAAATAGGAAATAAATAGAAATAATATCAGAGAAATTACAAATCACTTCAAAAAGATTGGGAAATATTTTTGAGACCTCACGTTAATTTTAGAAATAATTTTGAGACCTCACTCCTCACTCTTGGGGGTAGGAAATTCCGGCCCTCACCCATGCTTTTGGTGTCCCGGCCCTTACATTGGCATCCTGTAAAAACGCAATTACAAGCCTATCATGGACCAGATAACCAACCGCGGGGGCTTCCCATATCCCTGAGAGATGTCCCGTGTGATATGGTGTGAAAATATACACCTTAGGTCCGGAGCCTGTCGGAAGGTAAAAAAACGTGGATTATATCCTTTGATTTTCGGCTTCCCGGAGCCCGGGTGTCATTTTTGCCCAAACATCTCCTAGGGGTCTATCATGACCCTAGAGGACCCTAGGCGTTCCGGGAGGGTCATCCTTATCCCCGAACTCCGATCACCCATGACGCCTGTATTCCAACCCTTACATTGGCATCGCGTAAAACCGCCCTTACAAGTCTATCAGGGACCTAGTACTCGACCCTGGGGGCCTCCCATGTCCCCTAAGGGATCTCCCATGCGATATGGGGCAAAAATATTTAAGTCAAAAAGTTTGCGTCCGAAGGCCCAGAAGACGTCCCTTAGAGCATTGCTAGGGCCCGGTTGCCGTTTTTGCTCGAAATTTTGTCGGGGCTCTATTATTGCCCTAGGGGACCCCCGGTGCCCCGGGACGGGCAACTTGATTCCCGAACTCAGATATCATACATGTCGCCCGTTTTCGGGCCATAACATTGGCTTCGCGGGCTAACATTGGCATCGCGTGCGCAACAGCTCTAATTTCTCTCTCTAAAATGCTCTCTTCTCTCTCCTCAACAGCTCTTGTTAACCATTAACAAGAATCTGAGTTAAAATGGGGAAGAACGGGAAATCAAAAAGAGGGAATGTTCAACATGGGGATGCGGGGAACTCTGAAGCACCACCTGTACCCACAAAAAACCTGAATCAAAGACTGAGAACGAATGAAAACCAGGATAACCTAGAACTGGTTATGCGGAATTTAACAGAAGAATTAGAGGAACCTGATGTGATGACACCAGAAGCACAAACGAAAACGATGAAACAAGTGGAACTAGCGCAGGAAAAAATAAATTCCTGGCTATCGAAGATGAAGGAGAAATCTCGCACCCAGCTCGTGTCTGATGAAGAGGAAGTAGTGCCAGAACAACCAAAAGAATAGGAATTTGCGAAACCAGGTAACAATTCAGCTTGGGAAAAATTCGACATCTCAAAATTAAAAAATGCAGGATTTAAATTAGATTTTATTGCTCCTAAATTACATGATGGGAAACCGGTGGGGGAAATCAATTTCAGTGATATAGAGTCTGAGATAAATTACTGGAATCAAGCTGTGGTTTGCTATGTAATGGGAGCAAGGCCCCCAATTAGTGTCCTAAGTGGTTTTCTACGAAGAATCTGGGGAAAAAGAGGGATGAGCAAAATTGCCATGATGAAAAATGGGTTGGTCTTGGTCAGATTTGAATCCCTAGAGCAGAGAGATGCTATTCTGCAAGAGGGGGTTTACCACTTTGACAATAAACCTATGATTGTGAGGGCATGGTCTGAGAACATTGATTATGCAAAGGAGGAACTGACCTCGGTACCAATTTGGGTAAAATTCCCGGGATTGAATGTGAAATACTGGAATGCAACGGGACTAAGTAAGATAGGCAGCCTTGTAGGAAGGCCAATGATAGCGGATAGGAACACTGAACTCAAAGTTGGAATCCAGTTTGCAAGGGTGATGATTGAAGTTGAAATTGGGACTGATTACCCCAATAAGGTACATTACAGGAATGAGTAGGGTAATGTTGTAGAACAGACAGTGGAATATGACTGGAAGCCAATCCTATGTAACCACTGTAAGCAATATAGGCACAATGAGACAGAGTGCAGAAAGAAAATTGTTACAGCAACTGAGATACAGAACCAGCATACAGCTCCTGTACAAAGGCATGCAGACCAACAAGGAAATACTAGGGCACAACAATGGCAAAATGTTTGGAGAGGTAGAGGAAGAATGAATATTGCAGGCAGGGGGGCAAGGGCTGGAAGGGGTACTTACAGGCAGATTCAGCAACAACAGAAAGACAAGCCACAGACACACAACCCATTTGCAGCACTACAAAATGAAGCTGATGCACAGGAGGTAGGAAACACTACAGAACCTGGCAGTCAGGAAGAGGTATGCACAGATATGGGTACAGGAAATGGTAAGGCTCCTATCCTGACTATTAGTCATGGATAGGTTTCTCATTTGGAATGTTAGAGGCCTAAATGGCCCTAATAAGCAAAGGGATGTTGCCCTTTTCTGCAAAAAAAGCAAATGTGGTTTAGTAGCTCTTCTTGAAACAAAAATTAGAATAGTAAATATGGATAAATGTAAAGTAAATTTCATGCCTGGGTGGGAATCCTACAGCAATCATACTGAACATAGATTGGGAAGAATATGGATAAGATGGTTACCTCACATTTTCCATGTTACTGTACTTTTCTCTTCTGTGCAAATGATTACGTGTAGGGTTATGAACCTGGAGAGGAAAAATGAATTTGTGGTGAGTTTTGTGAATGGCCAAAATGAAAAAGAGGACAGGAAACAATTATGGAATGATCTTAGGGATTTTGCAGTTAATTGTAACCAGCCTTGGATCGTGGGGGGGGATTTTAATAATGTTCTGAAACCTGGAGATAGGCAAGGGGGGCAACCTGTCTCCCTTGCTGAAATACAGGATTTTAAGAAATGCATTGAAGACTGTTTCCTCACAGAAATGACTTGGTCTGGTTGCAAGTACACTTGGAACAACAGGCATGAGGAGGGGGGAAGAGTGTACACCAAAATTGATTGGGTGTTTGCCAACAGCCTATGGATGCAGGAATATGATCAATGCACCTTACATTTTCTCCCAGAAGATGTATCAGACCATTCTCCTGTATATCTAACCCTCCATGAAGAAAGCAAGAGAAGAAACAGCCCCTTTAAATTTTTTAACATGTGGTGCCTTAACTCTAACTTTCAAGCTTTGGTGCAGCAAGCTTGGAATTGCAGCATACAGGGTACAAAAATGTTCAAGGTTTACAGAAAGCTGAAAATGGTGAGAAAGATCATGAAAAACCTGAACAAAGAGGAATACAGTGATATCTTGACACAGGCTGACATTGCTAGAACTACAATGAACCAAGCCCAAGCTGAAGCAAACAAAGAACCTCTCAATGAGATAAGGCAGCAGGAAGAGAAAATGGCCAGGAAAAGATACAATGAAGTGAACCTAGCAGCTGAAAACTTCTTGCAGCAGAAGAGTAAAGCAAAATGGGTACAACTGGGAGATGGGAACAATCAGTTCTTCCACGCAATTATGAAGCAGAGGAGACAAATGAACAGATTACACAGCATTAAGACACAGGATGGAGTACTGTTGGAGAACCAGGAGCAGATCATTGAGGAAATTGTGGATTTTTACAGGAAAATGTTGGGAGTGCCAGGAACCAGAGACACCTCAGCTGAAAATTGTTTCTTCCAAGCAGGACACAGGCTGGACCTCCACCAACAGATGACAATCAGTGGTCCTGTGAATGCAGAAGAAGTGAAGCTAGCCATGTTTGATATTGATAGCAACAAAAGTCCAGGTCCAGATGGCTTTGGATCAGGTTTCTTCAAAGAAGCATGGAACATTGTGGGTGAAGATGTTACAGCAGCCATCGTTGACTTCTTTAACTCCTCCAAAATGCTTAAAGAAGTAAATGCAACTAACTTATGTCTGGTGCAGAAGATAGCAAATCCTGAGAAGGCGTCAGACTTCAGGCCTATAGCATGCTGTAACACAATCTACAAATGTATCTCCAAGATCCTATGTGCGAGATTGGCAAGGGTTCTACCAGACCTCATCTCAGTGAATCAAGGAGCTTTTGTGGCACAAAGATCAATTGTTCACAACATTATGATCTGCCAGGATTTGATCAAGCACTACAACAGGAAACAATCTTCTCCTAGATGCTTGATGAAAATTGACCTGAGGAAAGCATATGATACTATACACTGGGGTTTTGTGAAGGAAATGCTACTAGGGTACGGGTTCCCAGTGAAATTCATTGGCTGGATTCTAGAGTGCATCCAAACAGCAAGCTTCAGCATCAACATCAATGGTGAGACACATGGTTTCTTTCCTGCTAAGAGAGGCATCAGGCAGGGAAACCCAATATCTCCACTCATCTTTGTTCTGGTGATGGAATACTTATCAAGAATCCTGAAGGTAGCTTGTGCTGACAACAGCTTCAGTTGGCACCCCATGTGTAAAGAATTGGCACTAAGTCACCTCTGCTTTGCGGACGACTTGATGTGCTTTTGCAAAGCAACACCCGACTCTGTGAATACCATGATGAACAGCTTGAACCACTTCTCACAAGCCACAGGCCTATGTGCAAACAAGGAGAAGTCGAATATGTACATTGCAGGGGTAAAGGAACAAGTAAAAAGTGAACTGCTAGAACTCTCTGGCTTCAGTGAGGGTACCTTACCAATGAAGTATCTGGGTGTACCTCTGTCTCCTTCCAAATGGAACAAAATTGATTGTGAGTGCCTGATAGACAAATGACCAAAAAGCTTCAAATCTGGGCATCTAGGAATCTGTCTTATGCGGGGAGGGCTCAACTGATAAACTCTGTGCTATACTCTATACATGTATACTGGTCAAGCATTTTTATAATGCTTGCTGGGGTGCTAAAAGTGTAGAGAAAAAATGCAGATCTTTTTTGTGGGGCTCGACTGAACAGAAACAGAAGACAAGTCTGGTGGCATGGGATGTGGTTTGCAGACCAAGGAAAAATAGAGGAATAAGCATAAAAAATTGCAAGTGGTTTAATACTGCATTAAATGGGAAGCACATTTGGGATTTAGCCACAAAAAAAGACACACTGTGGGTCAAATGGATAAATGGGATTTACTTGAAAGGAGTGAATATTTGGAATTATGAGCCAGTTTGGGGTGCAAGTTGGTATTGGAAAAAACTAAATAAAGTCAAGAACCTCTTCCAAGACCACTACACTACCAGGGGTGCATGGAAGGGCACAGAGGATGGAATATACACAGTTGCAAGTGGGTATAACATGTTAAATGGCACCCTGCCAAAATCAAGACATGCAAATCTGATTTGGGGGAAAATTTCCATGCCAAGGCACTGTTTTTGTTTGTGGATGGCTCAACTAGGAAGACTACTCACTAAGGATAGGATACAAAATATGGGTTTCCTAAATGGGAATGCCAACTGTAACCCATGCAAGGAGAGGACTGAAGATCATGAACACCTATTTTCCAGGTGTAGAGTTACCAATGAGATTCTGGTGCAGATAAAAGACTGGCTACAAGTGACGGCAAAGGCCAACAATATCCAAGGAATTTTAAATTGGATAAACAGACAAAAATGCTCCAATTTCAGAAGAGAAGTGTATGCTGCAGGGCTGGCTGCAACAGTATACTGGGTCTGGAGATGCAGGAACAAACAACAATTTGAGGGGACCAAAATATCAAGGCTGCGGCTAATACAGCAGGTCCAGCAGGTGGTCAGGTTGAGAATTCAACAATGCAGTAACAAGAGGAAAATCACAAACAGAGATAAAATTTGGATAGAAAACCTGTAGCTGCAGAACAAATGCACAGCTCTGTTCAGAGGGATGAGGGGATGAAGCAGAACAATGCAGGGGATGAGATTGGCAGGGTGCAGAGAAGCCAAACAACATGAGAAGGAAGCTCAGGAAGGAAAATGCAGATGCACAGTGGAGCAAGAGCCAAAACAGCTGGTAATGGGGATGCAGGGACTACAGGATTGGAGGGACAGGATGATTCTCCTATCAACAGACCACCAGAACATAGTCCAGCAGTGAAGCATCAAACAGATGGACAAAGTGTATGCAGAAGGGACCTAGGCAGCAAACTGAAAAGAAGAAACAGGAGGGGAGTCAGGAGGCCCAGATGGACAAAACATGCAGGAAGGATTGAAGCAACCAGTCAGCAGGATTGAAGCAAATCAGAATGAGGATTGGCACCAGATATTGGAAGATGGATAAGTTGCAAGAAGAAGAAACTGCAGGTAGTAAATGGAGGAAAAGGATTGTGTAGGTTGAAGGGGGCAGAGTGCCTCTTTTACCAACAGGCTATCAGAAACCAGAGCCTAGCATTGCACCACCAACAGGTGATGGGAAAGCATGCAGGAAGCCCAGAAGGAAAACAAAAAGCAGTGATGGGATGAATCAGGAATTACAATGGCCTATTTCATTGCAATTGTATTGATTTTATTTTGTTTTATTGTAAGTCAGGTTGTTTTGGTTTATTTTGGTTTATTTTGTACCAGAATTGAGGTGACATTGGTTGTAATGAGGTGCTCTAGTACTATGTTAGAGGGTTTTGGTTGTGCAGGGATGTAGAAAAAAGGAACCCTACCTAGTAGGTGGCCTTGGATTTGCATTCCCTAAGGACTGTAATCGTGTTACATTACAGTTAGTAATAATACATTTTCTGATTTGCACCAAAAAAAACATTGGCATCGCGTAAAGTCGCCCTTACAAGCCTATCAGGGACCCAATAACCGACCCTAGGGGCCTCCCATGTCCCATGTAGGTCTCCCGTGCGATATGGGGCGAAAATATTAACGTCGAAAAGTTTGCGTCTGGAGGCCCAAAACACGTTCCCTAGAGCATTCCCCGGACCTGGTTGCCGTTTTCACCTGAAATTTTTTCGGTGGCTCTATTATTGCCTTAGGGTACCCCCAATGCCTCGGGAGGTTCACCTTCATCCCCGAACCCCGATATCACACATGTCACCCATTTTCGGGCCCTAACATTGGCATCGCGTAAAATGGCCCTTACAAGCCTATCAGAGACCCAATAACCGACCCTTGGGGCCTCCCATGTCCCCTAGGGGTCTGCCGTGCGATATGGGGTAAAAATATTAACGTCGAAAAGTTTGCGTCCGGAGGCCCAAAACACATCCCCTAGTGCATTCCCGGGCCCGGTTGCCATTTTTGCCTGAAATTTTGTCGTGGGCTCTATTATGGCCCTAGGGGACCCCCGTGTGCCCCGGGAGGGTCAACTTGATTCCCGAATTCGGATATCACACATGTCGCCCATTTTCGGGCCCTAACATTGGCATCGCGCTTCTCTCTCTAAAATGCTCTCTTCTCTCTCCTCTACACCGCTCGTCCGCCATTGACGCAGCTGTGAGTCTCTATGGGGAAGAAAGACAAGGCAAAATGAGGGACAGAAAAGCACGATGAAAATGGGGACAATTCAGCACCACCAGGTCCTACGAAAACTGCGAATCAGAGACAAAGTACAAGCACCAACCGAGACAACCTAGATCGGGTTGTGCGCAACCTTACTGATGAATTGGAGGCACCGGAGGTTATGACTCCTGATGCACAAACAGAAACAGTTCAACAAATGGAAATTCCAAGAGAAAAGATCAATACTTGGCTCTCGAAGATGAAGGAAAAGCCAAGAACACTATCTTCGTCTCAAGATGAAGATGAAGGTTCAGACCAAGCAAAACAGCAAGAGACAGCAACTGCAGGTAATACCTCTGCTTGGGAAAAATTTGACATCTCCAAATTGAAAAATTCGGGATTTAAATTGGATTTTATTGCGCCAACAATGCATGAAGGAAAACCTGTTGGGGAAATTAGTTTCATGGACATAGAATCTGAAATCAATTACTGGAATAAAGCTGTTGTTTGCTATATTATGGGGTCAAGACCACCAATTAATGTGTTAAGCGGATATTTAAGAAGAATTTGGGCAAAACGTGGGATGAACAAAATTGCTATGATGAAAAATGGCTTGGTTTTGGTTCGTTTTGACTCCCTAGAGCAAAGGGATGCTGTAATTCAAGAGGGGGTTTACCATTTTGATAACAAACCCATGATAGTAAGGCTATGGTCTGAAAATGTGGATTATGCACAAGAGGAATTGACCTCGGTGCCTATTTGGGTAAAATTCCCTGGTCTTAATGTGAAATACTAGAATTTTAAGGGGCTGAGTAAGATTGCAAGTCTTGTAGGAAGGCCAATGATGGCAGACAGAAATACAGAGCTCAAAGTAGGGATTCAATATGCAAGAGTATTGATTGAGGTAGATATTGGAGTTGAGTACCCTAACAAGGTGCACTATAAGAATGAAAAGGGCAATATTGTGGAGTAGGAAGTGGAATATGACTGGAAGCCCATTCTTGCAACCACTGCAAACAATATGGGCATAGGGAAGATGAATGCAGAAAGAAAGCTACTGCAGGTCCTGTGATACAAACATTGCCTGTACAGATTCCACCAGCACTGCCTCCTAGGGCTCAACAATGGCAGACTGCAGGAAGAGGGAGAGGTAGAGGTTGGAATGCAGGAAGAGGAGTGAGAGCAGGAAGAGGCAACTATAGACAAGTGCAACAGCCTAAAGCTGTCACTACTCAGACGCAGAACAGTTTTGATATTCTGCAAAATGAAGAAGGAATGCAGGAGGTTCTAAAGGCACAGACAGAAGAAGCACTGGAGCCAGAGCAACAAAAGAATCAGATTGCAGATGAGGTGCCATCACATGGTAAGTCTCCTATCTTGACTGATAGTCATGGATAAGATACTAATATGGAATGTTAGAGGCCTAAATGGCCCAAATAAGCAGAGGGATATTGCCCTTTTTTGTAAAGAAAATAATTGTGGGTTGGTGGCTTTTCTAGAAACAAAAATCAGATTAGTTAACCTTGAAAAATACAAAAAAAGTTTCATGCCAGGTTGGGATTCTTACAGTAATCACAATGAGCATAGGTTGGGTAGAATATGGTTAAGATGGTTGCCAAACTGGTTTCATGTGGATATATTATTCTCATCTGTGCAAATGATCATCTGTAAAGTGGTTAATATCATGAAAAAAAGAGAATTTGTGGCTAGTTTTGTATATGGCTTAAATGAAAAGGAGGAAAGGAAAATATTATGGAAAGACCTAACAAATTTTGCAATTAATTGCAATAAACCATGGTTTGTTGGGGGGGACTTCAATAATGTGATGCTACCTGACAATAGAAAAGGAGGAATTCCAGTTACATTTTCTGAAATATAGGATTTTAAAGAGTGCATTGAACAATGTTTCCTCACTGAAATGGATTGGTCAGGGTGCCAGTTTACATGGAATAATAGGCATGAAAGGGGTGGGAGAGTATATTATAAAATTGATTGGGCCTTTGCAAACAGCCTCTGGTTCCAGGAATTTGATCAATTTGATTTTAAATTCCACCCAGAGGGTGTTTCTGATCACTCCCCAATTTGTCTAGCTATTCAGAGAGAACCCACAAAAACAAAAATCCCTTTTAAATACTTCAACATGTGGAGCCTCCACTCTGAATTCCATGCTATGGTTCAGCAAGCTTGGAATTTCAGAACACAAGGCACAAAAATGTTCAGAGTGTACCAGAAACTGAAAAAGGTGAAAATAATGCTGAAGAAGCTAAACAGGAATGAATTTAGGGATATTTTAACACAGGCAGACATTGCTAGAGTTGCCATGACTCAAGCCCAGACTGAGGCTAACAAGGAGCCCCTAAATGAGGAAGCACAACAGAAGGAAATACAGGCCAGGAGAAGATACAATGAGGTGAACATGCCTGCTGAAAACTTTTTACAGCAGAAAAGCAAGGCAAACTGGGTTCAGCTGGGAGATTGGAACACTCACTTCTTCCATGCAGTCATGAAGCAAAGAAGACACAAGAATAGAGTGCACACAATCAGGACACAGCAGAGGACTCTACTGGATGATCAGAATATGGTTATGGAGGAATTTGTGAGATTCTACAAAGAAATGTTGGGGGTCTCAGGGGCTAGAGCAACCACAGCAGAAGACAGCTTCTTCTCAGCAGGTCACAAACTTGATATGTATCAACAGATGAACCTTATTGCCCTTGTAAGTGCTGATGAGGTGAAAAAAGCAATGTTTGAAATTGATTGCAACAAAAGCCCGGGCCCTGATGGTTTTGGATCAGGATTTTTCAAAGAAGCTTGGCATATTGTGGGGTAAGAAGTGACTGAAGCTATAATTGACTTCTTTGACACATCTAGAATGCTCAAAGAAGTGAATGCTACAAACTTATGCCTTGTGCAGAAGATACAAAACCCAGAGAAGGCATCTGACTTCAGACCTATAGCTTGTTGTGATACAATATACAAGTGCATCTTCAAGATTTTGTGTGGGAGACAAGCAAAAGTGCTCGCAGTGCTTGTATCAGTGAACCAGGGAGCTTTTGTGGCTTAGAGATCAATTGTTAATAACATCATCATATGCCAGGATCTTATTAAGCACTACAATAGGAAACAGTCATCTCCTAGGTGCTTGATGAAGATAGACCTAAGGAAAGCATAAGACACAATTCATTGGGGATTTGTGAAAGAAATGCTGCAAGGGTATGGATTCCCTGTAAAGTTCAATGGATGGCTACTTGAATGCATCCAAACAGCTAGCTTTAGCATGAATATGAATGGGGAAGCACATGGATACTTTATTGCAAAACGTGGCATTAGGCAGGGTGATGCAATCTCTCCATTAATATTTGTATTGGTAATGGAATATCTGTCAAGAATACTGAAGATAGCCTGTATGGATAAGAGCTTCAGCTGGCACCCCATGTGCAAAGAACTTGCTTTGAGTCACCTCTGCTTTGCTGATGACTTAATGTGTTTCTGTAAAGCTACCCCTGAATCTGTGAGTACCATGATGAACAGCATAAACCACTTCTCACAAGCTACTGGTCTGTCTGCAAACAAGGAAAAATCAAATATTTATGTAGCAGGGGTAAATGAGCAAGTAAAGAATGAACTGTTGCACCTATCAGGATTTAGAGAGGGAACTTGGCCCATGAAATACCTGGGTGTCCCATTGTCCCCTTCTAAATGGAGCAAATTAGACTATGAATGCCTGGTGGATAAAATGACATGGAAATTGCAGATTTGGGCCTCCAGGAAGCTCTCTTATGCAGGAAGAGTTCAATTAATAAACTCTGTACTAATTTCCATACATGTATACTGGTCAAGCATATTTATAATGCCTACTGGGGTACTGAAAAGTGTGGAGCAAAAATGCAGATTTTTCTTATGGGGGACAACTGAACAGAAGCACAAGACAAGCTTGGTGGCATGGGATATTGTATGCAGACCAAGAAAAAATGGTGGACTAAATGTAAAGAATTGCAAATGGTTCAACATAGCTCTAAATAGGAAGCATATCTGGGATCTAGCCACTAAAAAAGACACACTGTGGGTAAAATGGATCAATGGGGTTTATCTGAAAGGTGAAAACTTCTGGAATTATGCTCCAGTATGGGGTACCAGCTGGTACTGGAAAAACCTGAACAAGATCAAAAGCTATTTTCAGGGGCAATACACAACAAGGGGAGTATGGAAGTATGAATCTGATGGTTTATATTCTGCTGCAAGTGGCTACAGAATGTTGCAAGCAAATATGCCAAAACTCAAACATGCAAATTTGATCTAGGGAAAAATATCCATGCCTAGACAAAGCTTCTGCCTGTGGCTAGCTCAAATGGGAAGATTATTAACTAAAGAAAGGCTGCAGAGGATGGGTTTCTTGAATGGAGATGACTTATGCTACCTGTGTAAGCTGAAACCAGAGGACCACAACCACCTGTTTTTCAACTGTAAGTTGTCAACAGCAGTCCTGGTTCAAATGAGAGGATGGATGCAAATATCAGCAAAAGCAAACACAATTCAAGGCATGCTCAACTGGATAAGTAGGCAAAAATGCTCGTGACTCAGGAAGAAAGTGTATGCAGCAGGGCTAGCAGCAGCAGTCTATTGGATTTGGAGATGCAGGAACACTCACTATGTTGGTGAAGGCAGTATACCAGTGTCAAAGATCATGCAACAGGTTCAGCAAGTAGTTAGAATCAGAATCCAACAATGCAGGAACAGCAAGAGGAAGATTAACAGAAGGGATAAGAGATGGATAGAGGAGATATAGTCAACAATGCTCTGGATATGGAGAAGCAGGAACTTGCAGCAATTTGAAGGGAGCAAATTGTCTGTGATGCAGTGCAGTAGGTTCAACAGAAAGACAGCATCAGAATTCAACAGCAAGGAAAAATGGCACAGGAAATGTGTAATTGGTGCAGAAATTTCATGCAGTAATTTTCAGCAGGGAATCCAGAACAAGTTGGCAGAAGCTAGAATGAAAAAAGGAAGAAGCAGAATCAAGCAGATCAGCAAGGCTAGAAGAATCAGTTCAGCAGACAATTCAGAAGCAGATTTAAGAAGTCCCAACAGAAGGAAGAAGAGTAACAGCAAGGATAGAATTGGATCAGGAATCTGTAATAGCTTGTTTCACTATATTTTGTAATTGCTGTATTTTGTATTTGCTGTAAGTCAGGAATGTTTTTGTTTATGTTGTTTCAGGAATGAGGTTCCACTAGCTGTAATGTGGATACTCTAGTACTGTATTAGGGTTGTATGGTTGTAAAGGGATGTAGAAAAAAGGTACCCTACCTAGTAGGTGACCTTGGATTTACATTGCCTGTGGGCTGTAATCGTGTTACATTACAACTAGTAATAATACATCTTCTGACTTGCACCAAAAAAAAACATTGGCATCGCAGGAGGAGCTGCAACCAGGTGTGGTGCCACCACAGGGTAAGTCTCCTATCCTGACTAATAGTCATGGATAGGATCCTTATATGGATTGTGAGAGGCCAAATGTCCCTAATAAACAGAAAAATGTGAGTCTTTTTTGCAAAACGAACAATGGTGGCTTGGTCGCTTTTTTAGTGGCTTTTTTTAGTAACTAAAATAAAGCTAGTTATTGTGGAAAAATGCAAAGAAAAATGTAATGCCAGGGTGGAAATAGATGGGGCAGAATCTGGTCCATGGTGGTATGATTTTTCTGTGCAAATGATTACCTGTAAAGTTATTAACATTGTGAAGAAAAAGGAACTTGTGGTGAGCTTTTTGTGTCTGGGCTAAATGAAAAGGAAGAAAGGAAGAAATTGTGGAAGGAGCTCACTGTAATTGCACATTATAGCAATACTCCCTGGAGTTGGGGGGGATTCCAACACTGTGCTACTACCTGGAAACAGACAAGGAGGAGCTCCAGATACATATTCTGAATTGCTAGGCTTTAAAGACTGCATTGAAGAATGTTTACTACCAAACTGAGCTGGCCTGAGTGTCAATACAATTGGAAATGGAGATGCAGGAACCTGCAGTGTTCTGAGAGTCAGAACCAGAATTCAGTAGTGCAGTAGCAAGAGAAGATAAACAGGAAGGATAAGAGATGGATAAGGAATCTGCGAAATTCATCTAAATGTGTTTTGTAGGTGATGAAAACTAAGCAGAAAGTTCAGTAGGAAAAATCAGAATCAGAGTTCAGCAGCTCAGCAGAAGGAGAAAGAAGCAGAATCCAGTAGCTCAACAATGCTAGAGAATCTGTAATAGATTAGTTAACTATGTTTTGTATTTTGCTGTAAGTCAGGAATGTTTGTTTTTGTATGTTTGAGATATGGGGAACCACTGGTTGTAGTGAGGTACTCCAGTACTGTTTTAGGTTTGTATGGTTGTAAAGGGATTGGCATCGCGTAAAACCGCCCTTACAAGCCTAACAAGGACCCAATAACCGGCCCTAGGGGCCTCCCATGTCCCCTATGGGTCTCCCGTGCGATATGGGGCGAAAATATTAACAATGAAAAGTTTACGTCCGGAGGATCAAAACACGCTGAACCGTCCCAAACCCGGGGGCAGTTACTGCAACATTTATCACTAAGGAGTAAATGCTAAGCAGAAAGAAAGACTAGGCATCAAAAGGAGCATACTAAGAAACTAAACAAACTAAACAGTTAATATCAGAGTTGTCTATATAGTGAGCTAAACCCATTAAACCAGATTTATTACAAGTTACCTTCAAATGGCTAAATCCAATAAAAATCCCAACGATCTAAACTAAACAGAAACACTTCTAAAAATCGACGCCAACTCTACCTTCCCAGTTGTACGTCCTCAATCAACTAAACCCGCACTTTGGTTTCCGTGGCGGAAACAAAATACAGAAAGATAAACTGAATAAACGTCATCCGTACCCTGTAAAAACATTTCGCAAACCTTACCTGAGGTTTTAGAAGAATCATTGAAATTCATTTGCATACGCACATTAGCATATAATCAAGCATACGCACAACGACATTCTTTTACATACAATTCTTGTATAGTGATCATACAAAATACGACATAGACAATCCGTCTTGATTAGAGAGATGTAAGAGAGCGAATAGAACAGCGGTTACCCATACTGTTCATCGAAGACACAATCACGCCATGGATTTAATGACTCTAATGTGCACACTACCTCTAGTACAATTGCACAAGCCTAGAGGACTTAATAAATGGGGAATGATCCGTCGCAGACACACTGCGAGTGCAGAAAAATTAAAAGAAGAAATTAAAATCTGCGGAAAATCCCAAAAACCTGCAAGTTAATTCGCGAAATTCCGAAAATGAAAAACCACGACTGTGGTTCACACCCCTCCACCACGACCACCACCAAAGGTGGTACGGTGACCCTCCGACAACCCACCAGTGCCGGTGGTGGTGGTGGGCCCACCGTGGTGGTTCACGGGGTGGCAAAACGATGAGAGAGAAATAGAGAGCGAAAGAGAAAAAAAAAGAGAAAGAAAGAGAGAAGGCGGGGGAAGGTCGGCCACCCACCGGTCACCATCTGGGCATCAGCCCTGTGGTCCGGTGGTGGGCCGGCGACCAAGAGGCCGCGCGTGAGGTCGCGCGCAGGGGAAACCCGCGAGGAAGAAAAAAGAGAAAAAAGAAAGAGAAAGAGAGAGAGGAGAGGGAAGAGATTACCGGCGTGAGGAGGAGGTGGCGCCGGCGGTTGTTTCCGGCGAGGAGGGCCGGTGGAGAGAGGAGAGAGAGGCTCGGATGAGGAGAAAGAGAGAGAGAGAGAGAGAGAGTGAACGGTGAGAGAGACAAGAGAGCTTGAGGGTTTTGGCTCAGTTTGCAAAACTGATGAATTGTCTCTCCTTCTCCTTATATAGGCCCTCAGTCAACCCAAGTCAAATACTACTAGGTTTAGGAATTTATTTAATAATTTTCTGATTTAAATAACAAACTAAAACTAACTAAAACTAATTAAAACTATATGAATAATTCTTATTCATATATAAAACATTTTAATTAAACTCCTCAAAATTAATAAATACAATTTATGAAAGTCCCATAATAATAATTAATATTATTATGGCTTTAATTGAATAAATCGAATCCTTAAATGAATATACGATTTAATCTCCGAAACTATTTGTAAATCATTTATAAATCAATATAATAATTAAAATATTGGGGTATCACATTCTACCCTCCTTAAACGAACATGAAGTAATCACTTCCCAAAACAAAACGAGTTTACCTATACGAAGGTATAAAACAATTTCTAGGACACTAACATATGCAAGATGAGCAAGTACGATCGTGATTCTATGTTGATTAGCATGCACCATGCAATGCTTGAATATGCAATTCGTGCAAAGCGATAAACAAAATACGCAAAAAGACAAAATTTCGAGGCGTGACATTCTACCCTCCTTAAAAGGAGTTTCGTCCCGAAACTCAAGTGGGACGAGTACCTTCTAGGAAGAGGTCTGGATACTTCTCGCGCATCATGGATTTAGATTCCCATGTTGCTTCCTCTTGACCTTGTCGAGACCAAACGACTTTGACGATCAGAATAGTGTTTGTTCGAGTTGAGCGCTCTTTGTGATCCACTATCTTGATAGGACGCTCTTCATAATTCAAACTTTCATCGAGATCGATCGTTTCCGATTGAACGACATGAGTTGGATCATGTACGTATCGCTTCAACTGGGAGACATGAAACACATTGTGGACTTTTGCAAGTTCCACAGGTAAAGCTAATCAATAAGCAACCTCACCAATCCTTTCCAGAATCTCGTAAGGTCCAATATAACGAGGACTTAACTTCCCCTTACGACCAAAACGCATGACACCTTTGGTAGGAGATACTCGCAAAAGTACCTTGCTTCCTACCTCAAACTCTTCAGGTCTACGACCTTTATCTGCGTACGATTTCTGGCGATCTTGAGCACTACGCATCTTTGCTTGAATCACTTTCACCACTTCGACGGACTGCTGGATCATTTCTGGACCCAAAACTGCAGTTTCACTAATGTCGTTCCAACAAACTTGCGATCTACACTTCCTACCATACAATGCTTCATATGTTGCTCGATCAATGCTTCAGTGATAGCTATTGTTGGAAGAAAACTCGATCAACGGAATGTGTGTATCCCACGAGCCTTGATACTCAAGAGCACACGCTCGAAGATTATCCTCCAAGGTCTGAATCGTTCTTTCCGTCTGACCATCAGTTGCAGGATGAAAAGCAGTACTGAACTTCAATTTGCTTCCAGAAGCTTCTTGTAATTTCTGCCAAAAATGAGATAGAAATCTCGAGTCTCTATCTGAAACGATATGCTCTGGAACACCATGAAGTCTCATGATTTCTTTTACGTAAGCGTTCGCTAGCTTCTCCATTTCCCAAGTGTCGTTCATTGGGACAAATCTCGCAACTTTCGTCAAACGATCCACAACTACCCAAATGGTGTTCTTCTTCTTCTGTGTCAATGGTAAACCCATGACAAAGTCCGTTGAAATTGAATTCCATTTCCACTTAGGGACTTCAAGTGATTGTATCATTCCGCCAGGTCTCTTGTGTTCGATCTTGACCTTCTGGCACGTCAGACACTTAGCCACGAACTCGGCGACATCTTGTTTCATTTCCTTCCACCAAAAGATTTGGCAAAGGTCTTTGTAAAGCTTGTCTCCACCAGGATGTACAGAATAAGGTGTATTGTGAGCTTCACCCAAAATCTGACTCCTGATCTCCGGGTCATTCGACACTCAGACACGATCACGAAATCTCAAGACACCATCTTGACCAATAGAAAAGTCCTCGGAACTACCCTCGTCCTTGTGGCGTAGAATCCGTTGAAGATCCTCATCTGTACTCTGTTTACCCTTGATCTCGTGGAGTAAGGTTGGTCGAACTGACATATGTGGCTAAGGTACATTGAACGTCACCTTTCAGCAGAATCTCCACGTCAAGACTCTGTAAGTCACAAATGATCTCCCTTTGTTCAACGTATGACGAGTCTTTCTACTCAAAGCGTCAGCTGCCACGTTAGCTTTCCCTTCGTGATACTGTATCTCGATGTCTTACTCCATCAATAACTCTAGCCATCTTCTTTGTCGCATATTCAGTTCCTTTTGTGTGAATATTTACTTGAGACTCTTGTGGTCCGTAAACATCTTGACAGCAGAACCATAAAGATAATGTCTCCAAATCTTCAAGCTAAATACGACAGCAGCGAGCTCTAAGTTGTGAGTAGGGTAATTATCCTCGTGCTTCTTCGGTTGTCTTGAGGCATAAGCCACTACGTTACCATGATGCATCAAAACACAGCATAAGCCATGCTTAGACGCGTCACTATAGACTGCGTACCCTTCAGTTCCCAATGGCAAAGTCAAAATCAGCGCGCTTGTAAGACGTTTCTTCAACTCTTGAAAAGCAGCTTCACACTTTCCCGACCACACGAACTTCGTCCTCTTTTTCATCAAGTTTGTCATAGGCTACGCTATCTTTGAAAATCCTTCCACAAACCTATGATATTAACTAGCTAACCCAAGAAAACTTCTGACCTCGGTCACGCTCTTCGGTGCGGACCAGTCTATAACAGCTCTAATCTTTTCCTTGTCAACAACAACTCCACTCTTAGACACCACATGTCCTAAGAAGGAAACAGTTTCTAACCAAAACTCGCACTTCGACAGCTTGGCGTACAACTGATGTCGTCTCAAAATCTCCAAAACAATTCGCAAGTGTTGCTCGTGCTCATCAGCGTTCTTCGAATAGGCCAAAATATCGTCAATAAAGACAACAACGAAATGATCGAGATAAGGCTAGAACGTACGGTTCATCAAATCCATTAACTTCGCAGGTGCGTTCGTCAACCCAAAAGGCATCACCGTAAACTGGTAGTGTCCATACCTTGTCCTAAACGCGGTCTTTGCAATGTCAGGCTCGGAAATCCTGAGTTCATGGTATCCTGAACGTAGGTCGATCTTGGAGAAAACAGTCGCTCCACGAAGTTGGTCAAATTGGTCGTCAATCCTCGGAAGGGGATAACGATTCTTGATCGTGATCTTGTTCAACTCTCGGTAGGCTATGCACAGTCTCATACTACCATCCTTCTAACGTACGAACAGAACAGGAGCACCCCAAGGCGATACACTCGGGCGTATGTATCCCTTCTCCAGTAGTTCCTCGAGTTCCGTTTTTAGTTCTTTCATCTCTGCAGGAGCCATACGATACTGAGCTTTCAAGATCGGAGCAGAATCTGGAGCTAAGTCAATCGTGAAGTCAATAATGTGTTGCGGAGGCATTCCTAGAACCTCGTCTGGAAAGACGTCAGCGTACTCCGAAACAACTGGAATAGGTTTTGAATCTTCGGCTTCTCGACTTGTATCCACTACATAACATAGGTAAATCTCTTCACCTTTAGTCATACACTCCTTTGCTTTCATGGTTGCCACTACCTTCAACTTTGGCTTAAGCACGACTCCTTTCTAGGTAATCCTCCTACCCTTAGGTTCACGCAACGAAACACGTTGTTCAAAGCACTCAATCTTAGCCCTATACTTGGCTAACCAATCCATTCCCAAAATCACGTCAAAATCCTTCAAATCCATCTGAATCAAATCCGCAGGCAAAACGGAACCAGCTATCCTAATCGGACACTTTTCATACAACGCTTTAAAATTAACAATCGTTCCATCTGGCATCCTAATATTTGCACTATACACAGAACTAGGCTCTAAACCTATCTTAGATGCAAAGCTCTTAGAAAGAACAGACTGTGTTGCACCACTATCAAACAAAACAAAAGCAGGTTGAGAGTTAACGAGAAAAGTATTAGTGATGGCATTCGGGTTCGCCTCAGCTTCATTGCGGTTCAGCACATAAACCCTTCCATTCACCCCTATTGTTGCTGCTGTTCTGCACGGGGTTGGCAGGTGCGGGAAGTAGTGGTTGATTATTCGCAGCAGGAGCAACAATATTGTTGCAGTTGTTGTTGTTGTAACCCCCATTTCCACGGTAGTTACCACCATTTCCGCGATTCACATTTCAATTTCCACCACGATTATAGTTGTTATCGCGGTTCTGACCATTGCCATTCCTTCCACGACTCCAGCATTCAGAAGTTTTATGACCAGGATTGTTGTACTCGTAGCATTGAAGTACATCGCCATGACAGTTCTTGCCAAGATGCGTCTTGTTGCAGCGACTACAAAGCGTATTCATCCTAGCTAAGATCGTAGCTCTATGACTATTCGAGTCACGATTCCTGTGCCCGTTGTGGTTCTGACCACCTTGGTCGTTGTGATTGTCGTTGTTCGGCCTTAGCCTCTTATCTGTGCCACCTAACTGGGAAGAATTCCACAGCACGCTCTTGGTTCAAGGCTTTCTCGTAAGATCCTTGGAACGTCGGCGAGTTTCCCATAACGTAACGCTGAATATCCCACTTCAGGACATCTTCGAACCTCTCGAGCCGTTCAGCTTCGGTCGTCACCAAGTTAGGTGCAAAAGCAGCAAGCTCGTTGAACTTTGTTCCGTACTCAGCCACAGATAGCTTTCCTTGATAGATGTTCTCGAATTCCCGTTGCTTCTGGCGACGAACAGCTCTTGGATAGAACCGTTCACGAATAGACTCTTTGAACTCGGTCCACTCATATTCCTCAATGGTAAGTAGATCAGTGCCCACATCGCTCCACCACTTGTTAGCCTCACCCTTCAGGTAGTACGTAGCGGTGTTGACCTTCATGTTCTTGGGCCGATTAGTCGCCCTAAACAACTTCTCAAACTCAGTAATCCAGTTCTCAAGCTTGGTGGGCTCAGAGCCACCCTCAAACGTCGGAGGTTTGAGTGCATCGAAATCCCTAAAGTTGCGCGTCTCAGGGTTCTATGCGTTGTGATCTTGCTCTTGGCGCTCTAGCTGGCGCATGATGTGCTCGACCACGTTGGTAAGGGCTTAGGGGTGACCTGATCCTTGTTCTTGTTGAGATCATCTTCAATGAGGATGCCAACGTCATAGAGACGTTGGTATGAATCGATGGCTTGATATTGATGGTGACTCTTATAGGCTGGTTGCAGGTTCTTAATGAAATGTCTGATTTGTTCAGTTTCAGAGGGCCTTTCCACCATTTCTGCTATCTTGAATTTCCATCGACGGAGGAATTTAGTGAATCCCTCATTCCTCTCTTGAGTGGTAATTTCAAGCTCCCTCAAAGTGATGGGGAGAGTAGTGTTTTCCCTGTATCGAGCCAGGAAGACCGTGGTAAAATCGGACCAAGTTAGGTAGCTTTCCAGATCAATGGAGTAGAACCATCGTCGAGCATGTGTATCAAGGGTCTAGGGTAACATATGAGGATAGAGTTTTTTGTTGATTCCCCTTAGAGCCATAGCGGTAGTGAAGGATTTCAGGTGGTCCTGTGGGTTATCGACTCCCGTGAAGGTGGGTACTTTAAGGATAGAGAACTTGGCCGAAAGCTTACCCTTGATCTTAGTGTCAAACTTTCCTACATTGGCACTATAGTTCGGGATCAGTCCGCTACTCTTGAGCACAGAGGTGATCTTAGCCAGCATGGCATCTGACTCTTCTTCCTCGGAGTCAGAATTGGAAGGGATCCTTGACTCTTCTTCTCTTTTCCTCTCTATATCTTTAACCTTGAGTCGTACCCTTTCTAGCTCGCTCATGAGCTCATCCAGTCTCTCATCAGTAGTCATTGGCATTGCGAAGTCGAGATGGGACTCTTATGAAAAAGACTATGAGACTCTCATCTAAGAAAAAGTTGACCCACACATTGAGAAACACATTGTCCTAAAAAAAAGTCCTTAAGCCTAAATGCCCGAATATTTCCCTAATATCCAAGGAAAATAAAGTCAATGAACGAAAATAAGAAAAATAGAAAAAGATGGACTATCCTATTTTTTTTTTTTTCTAGACTCAAAGAAAATGATAAATGGGATAAAATAAAATAAACAGAATTTTTGTCTTTTTATATTTATTCGATTTTTTTTTGTTTTGATTTTCGGCGGCTTTTTTCGAAATTTTTTTTTTTTGCCGATTTTTTTTTTTTTTTGTTTTTGATTTTCTTTTTTTTTTTTTAACCAAATCTGAATTACATCAAAAGAGAAAAAAAAAAAAGAAAATAAAGAAGTGGACAAAAGGGAGAGGGGAAACTGAAAGACTGACTCTTTTTTTTTTTACTAAAAAGATCCTAGAAGATTGTTCAATGACTTTTTAGAATATATCATCGAGAAAATGATGAGTGTTCATTGAATTGGGATTCTCGTACCATCTTCGGGCATCAGGACTAGCTAAAAAAAATAAAAGAAATGACTCCTAGCACGTAAGTACATGTTGGCACATAATCACGATATTCATGTATTCATGCAAGCATAATGACAACGTTGTTTACAGGCAAACATGTGATCAGACGGGCATTACAACGACACATGCACAACAAGCAAGCGAATGCATGAATGTGGGTTAGAGGCTTTTTGCTCCTGTGAGGTTACCACGACAAATTACGATTTCCGTTCGGCGATGGTCGACACATTAATTGTAATTCTTTTCATCAACAAGGATTGATGAGTCATGAGTGAGGAAGCGTCAATTTGCAAGATAGGACAACTGTATATTCCTTTAGATATACGGGTTGTCTACGAGTTGCGACACAAACTTCCTCGAGGGTTGATAAGGGTCAAAAATTGTGTCAAAGCACATGCAAATGATGCAAAAAAATGGAACATGTTATTAAACAATTAAGCAAACTCGACTTTTGAGTCTCACCCTCTTAAATAAATCCCCAGTTGAGTCGCCACTGTAAGGACCCGAGATTTTCGTCCAATCCTTTTTACATAAATGTATTGGTTTCCACGGAGTGCGTCCTTATAGAAAATTTGTATGTTGGGGGTTTAGATAAGTTCAAGGGGACCATCGAGTTAGAAAGGATTTTGTAAAGACATGAATTGAATAAAAACCATGAAAGAGGTCACAAATCTGCTATCCATGTTTTATCGAAAGGACAAACCGAAGGGACAACCCAATAGCGTGAAAAGTGAACTAATCATGTTTTTAGAAAGACTCCCGTTCATATAGAACATATGAGTACCCAAAAATAATAGGTTCGGGGGCGAAGGTACGAGGTGGGAAGGTGTTAGGCACCCAACTCGCCAGTATTATGACGGCCTCTACTAACTCAAGTTTCCTTAATATAAAGCTATAACTCCCATGCAAAACCGGATTAACAACCTAGACTTAGACTATTAATTGGTTCATCACAAGCATCACAACATTTATTATTAACCCTTATTTAGACATGCATTCGGTTTGACAAGTTGAGCAACACAACGACTATACAGACAATATTTAGGAAGCAATAAAACGTTATTCTAGCATGATATCTACATTATGACGACTAGAAAATAAACAATTAGGAAATTAAATTAATTTGACCCCTCAGGAATTTGTACCTAAACTGTAGGCTATATTGTACAAAAATAGTAAAGGACAATATCTGAAATTTTAGAAAAAAGAGGGAGAAGCTCAGAGTCAATACTACTGAGAATAGAGGGTGTCAACTGTAGACTTGTGTGTTTTGAACTGAGGGTGGAGGGTCGAATTTATAGGCGCAGGAAATAGGGTTGGACGACTGAAAAGGAGCCAAAATTTTGATTTGAGTCGAAAAAAAACTCGGACCAGAAGCAAGGTCAGCACCGCTAGCGGCCCTGGGAATATGGTGAGCGCCGCTAACGGCTGTCAGCAGCTAGCTGGTTGTCGTCATAATGACGACATCCAGTCCGTTTTTATTTTCCGGAGGAATTTAAATATTTTGAAATATGTGAAAAGACCGTTTTACCCTTGAACGGTAAAAGACGGTTTTACCCCTAAATAGCAACTTTTGCAACCAGGAGTCGGAAAGAGGCATGAGACGTGTCGTTGGAAAGCTCTTGAATGGAGCTTTTTAATGAAATGGAACCAAGGAGTGTTTGGAGGAAAAACTTGAGACCTTATGTTAACTATTAGAGCAAAAATAGCAGTTCAATTTTATAAATTACTCCTTTCATCATCGGGCTTTTTGAGGAGAAATCTGAAGACGCTTTTTTGGCGTCTACACCGTCCTCCTTCCCCTCCCACGCGAGGTGGGTTGGGGAGACGCGATGCATGACGCCTATGCAGACGTGCCCTCGGCCTGACGGCTTCGAGCGCAACATGCATTCAAAGACTCGATGGTTCACGGGATTCTGCAATTCACACCAAGTATCACATTTCGCTACGTTCTTCATCAATGCAAGAGCCGAGATATCCGTTGCCGAGAGTCATTTTGTAAGTATGTACAAGTGCCACGCCCAACGCCGGTGAACCGGACGCGGGAGGGCACTCTATGTGTTCATGTTCCTTGGCGCTTTCCGTGCCGGGGTTCACTGTTGCGCCTGGCGGCACCCACGAGGAGCGCCCCCCGACTAGGGAAGGGCTGTTAGCCCAAGGGCCTTCAGCGCCCCTCCCCGGAGTGATAAACGTGTTCACGGGTCGTTCTGCTAGGCTGGTTTCGACAATGATCCTTTCCGCAGGTTCACCTACGGAAACCTTGTTACGACTTCTCCTTCCTCTAAATGATAAGGTTCAACGCGAGCTGATGACTTGTTGAATACATCAGTGTAGCGTGCGTGCGGCCCAGAACAACAAAGGGCATCACAGACCAGTTATTGCTTCAAACTTCTGTGGCCTGGAAGGCCATAATCCCGCTAAGAAGGTAGCTGCGAAGGTATGACTCCGCATAGCTAGTTAGCAGGCTTAGGTCTCGTTCGTTAACAGGATTAACCAGACAAATCGCTCCACCAACTAAGAACGGCCATGCACCACCACCCATAGAATTAAGAAAGAGCTCTCAGTCTGTCAATCCTTACTATGTCTGGACCTGGTAAGTTTCCCCGTGTTGAGTCAAATTAAGCCACAGTCTCCACTTCTGGTGGTGCCCTTCCGTTAATTCCTTTATGTTTCAGCCTTACGACCATACTCCCCCCGGAACCCAAATACTTTGATTTCTCATAAGGTGTCGGCGGCGTCCTAAAAGTAACATCCGTCGATCCCTGGTCGGCATCGTTTATGGTTGAGACTAGGACGGTATCTGATCGTCTTCGAACCCCCAACTTTCATTCTTGATTAATGAAAACATCCTTGGCAAATGCTTTCGCAGTTGTTCGCTTTTCATAAATCTAAGAATTTCAGCTCTGACTATTAATTACGAATGCCCCCGACTGTCCCTGTTAATCATTACTCCGATCCCGAAGGCCAACACAATAGGACCAGAATCCTATGATGTTATCCCCTGCTAATGTATCCATAGCGTAGGCCTGCTTTGAGCACTCTAATTTCTTCAAAGTAACAGGGCCGGTGGCACGACCCCGCCAGTTAAGACCAGGAGCGCATCGCCGGCAGAAGGAGCGGGACGACCGGTGCACACCGCTAGGTGAACCGGTCGGCCCACTGCAAGGTCCAACTACGAGCTTTTTATATGCAACAACTTAAATATAGGCTATTGGAGCTGGAATTACCGCGGCTGCTGGCACCAGACTTGCCCTCCAATGGCTCCTCGTTAAGGGATTTAGATTGTACTCATTCCAATTACCAGACTCAAAGAGCCCGGTATTGTTATTTATTGTCACTACCTCCCCATGTCAGGATTTGTTAATTTGCGTGCCTTCTGTCTTCCTTGGTTGCGGTAACCGTTTCTCAGGATCCCTCTCCAGAATCGAACCCTAATTCTCTGTCACCCGTCACCACCATGGTAGGTGTCACAGGGGAAAATTTTGCGCCTAGGATTAAGACGTGTATTTCCCTTGTGATGGCGTCTAGCTAAACTAGACTAGCCACTCAGTAATGCTTTGGAAGGTAGGGGAGAGAGATAGGATGAGGGATGTGTGCTCACACGGCTGATAGAGGTTTGGCTATGGCGTTCTTTCGGACGTAGGAACTTTCCAGTGATTCCTATTCACAGGTGTTTGGTGATGTGATTCCTGTTCTCAGCCAAGCATGCTCTCTATTTATAGAGGCTCCATCTAATTGCCAAGGCGTGGCCAAGGGGGTAGTTGACCACGTACTGCAACCGTCAGGTCGTTCCTGGTCATGTGCCTAGTAGGCGCTGACTACTCGGTCGTGGCTGACTGAGCGCCACTAGCCGTTGGCGTGGCCTAGTCAGCTAACTGCCTGTGGACGTGTCTCTATATTTAAGGGAGCACTATAGCCACTATATTACCATAGGTAACTGCTCGGTCATGGGACATGTCACAGCCCATGATCTTGTTAACCGCTCGCAACCGCCATGTAAGTTGATGACATGGTCAAGCCACTCCTCCTGACTCCATGCCATGTCGTGGGTAACCGCCCACTATGAGTTATGGCTTGACTTCAGTCATCCCATGATCTCTTTCGATAACCGTCAAGGGACATGTGGCATTACTCACGTCTGAGTACATGGGTAACCGCCAATAGTGCAAGGTGAGTGCCCCAAGTCGTGGGTCACTGCATTCTTAACGTCAAGGTCGTGGGTCAACTTGAGTCAACTCCACTTCCTATATTTTAGGGACGTGGGTAACTGCCATGGTAGTGGCTTCCACCTACTAGTCATGTCACGTCTTAGCCCACATATCCGTAGGATAACCGCTCGGTTAGGCGCCTCCTAGGCGCAACTGCCTATCCACGTAATCACCCACTAGTTTCGCCTTTCTAGGGACGTGGGGATCATGGGACACTCATGATCACCTGGTTACTCGAGCAACCTACACAGTATCATTCGCTTAGCTCACGGAGCTTAAGCTTCCTAGGACGTTCCCGTCGTCCATCCGTTAAGCTTAGTCGTAGCCCGACCACAACCAGGAGTGCGCTTAGCGCTGCGCTTATAGGGCTCCCTAGGGGATGTCCTCACTTGTCTCCTTCACAGAGCAAGTACCCCCTAAAGTGGCTTATAAGGTTTACTGGAACTGACAGGAGGGAACATGCCAAGTGCTTAACTTTCTTACTGGGGTTCTGGACCACAAGTATGCGTTAATGGACCAACCAAGACCACCATTGGATTCCTGATACCTTTAAGTACTTAGGGACTTCTTGGTGTCAGGGCAAAGTTATACTTTGTCCCATCATAATTTCACAAGACATGCTCACCTAGTCTCTGACGCGTCAGTGCGTGTGAGGCGCCTAAGTAGCACCCGTCCAACGCCTATGTCGCTGGCCACTGTGCCAAGGCACATCGCCGATTGCCTCGGTCATGGCCTGACCATGTCAAGGTTCCTGTCCCTAACATTATCATCGATCATCATCGGTTATCACCGTTGACCCTCGCGCAATTGCTTAAGCTCGTGCTTGTCCGGTCACGGTGTTCACCGTTTGCTCGGTCATGACGCGTATGCGCCTAAGTCTGTCCGGTGTCACGCGTCAAGGGGTCTAACAAACCACCCCCACCTAAAGAGTCTTACGTCCTCGTAAGAGGTTCCTCTTTGTAGGTGTTCGTGAACTTCCGTCGGACCAACTTTACCGCAGGACAATCCTTTCCGATAAGGGACGTAACTTAATCCAAAAGCATTTTAAGATCTTTGTAATTTTACAAAGAAACTTAAACAACATATAATCCATTCAATTCCTCATGTCTCATGTATGGATACCGATTTGCCACATATATGATCGATGTACGATCTTTCCGTTCCAAACTTTTCTGTTAAATCCCACGAGATATCCAATTGCTATTTTGGATACTTAGTCTTAGATCACCATCTAAAACTTTGGAAAATTTATCAAAGGGTTTAATCACTTTGGAATAAATTTCCATTTAACCGATTCGGGACATAGTAGAAGGATTCCGGTTCCTTGCTACTCAATTACGCGTGGCATGAGTAAATATCACCACTTTACTAAATAAAACCGATTCAACCCACACATTAAGGGACTCACGCCTTATCATTTTTGGTTAGTCGTTTGTTAATCTCATGGATTCGCTGAATTCTTTCCATAAGAATCAGTGATCCTTAACGCAACGATTCACAAATTGGAGAGTCATTTAATTGAACCTAGGACGTTCCCGTCGTCCATCCATTTAGCTTAGTGGTAGCCCTGCCACAATCGGGAGCACGCTTAACGCTGTGCTTATAAGGCTCCCTAGGGGATGTCCTCACTTATCTCCTTCACAGAGCAAGTACCCCCTAAAGAAGCTTATAGGTTTACTGGAACTGACAGGAGGGAACATGCTGAAGGAGATCACATCCATCCGATGTTTATACCCGCAAGCCGGCTAGATAGCTCATCCCGAAGGAGATCACATCCATTAGACGTTTATACCCGCAGACCGGCTAGATAGCTTATCCCAAAGGAGATCACATCCATCCGACGTTTATACCCGCAAGCCGACTAGATAGCTCATCCCGAAGGAGATCACATCCATCCAACGTCGGTTGGATGGCTCATCTCGAAGGAGATCACATCTGTCGACGTCATCTGCATAGCTCGATCCCGAAGGAGATCACATCCGTGCAACATTTATACCCACATCGTAACCGTAAGCCATCGTCGACCTCGACAGTGCCCGAGTGGACGCGACATGACACAACTCGGCGCCTAGTAGGTGCTTCACAATGCGTCACGTCGCGTCCGTCTCCGGCACCGCCTCCATCTCCGGCATATAGGGCCGGTGCTTGAGCCGAGATGTCGTGGGTGTCCGGCTATGATGGTGCACGACTTGACACTACTCGGCGCCTGGTAGGCGCTTCATGTCGCGTCGCTTGCCTTCCTTCACCCACAAGCACTCTCTGAAGCAACTACCCCCTAAAGAGTCTTATAAGGTTTAGTGGTTCTGACAGGAGTAGACATGAGAGTGCATAACTTTCATACTGGGGTTTTTGAGAGTTTGGATAATTATTTCCAAAAGTTCCACCTCAAACTTTTGAAGTATCTTATTAAGTTACGGAAAAGCATTTTTTTTTTTTAATTTTCACACAAGGCAGCTATTTAACTTAATTTTTAATTAAAAAATAGGCTCAAAAATAGGAAATAAATAGAAATAATATCAGAAAAATTACAAATCACTTCAAAAAGATTGGGAAATATTTTTGAAACCTCACGTAATTTTAGAACTAATTTTGAGACCTCACTCCTCACTCTTGGGGGTAGGAAATTCCGGCCCTCACCCATGCTTTTGGTGTCCCGGCCCTTACATTGGCATCCTGTAAAAACGCAATTAAAGCCTATCATGGACCAGATAACCAACCCCGGGGGCTTCCCATTTCCCTTAGGGATGTCCCGTGTGATATGGTGTGAAAATATACACCTACGGTCCGGAGCCTCTCGGAAGGCAAAAAAAATCGTGGATTATATCCTTTGATTTTCGGCTTCCCGGGGCCCGGGTGTCATTTTTGCCCAAACATCTCCTAGGGGTCTATCATGACCCTAGAGGACCCTAGGCGTTCCGGGAGGGTCATCCTTATCCCCGAACTCCGATATCACCCATGACGCCTGTATTCCAACCCTTACATTGGCATCGCGTAAAACCGCCCTTACAAGTCTATCAAGGACCCAGTAACCGACCCAGGGGGCCTCCCATGTCCCCTAAGGGATCTCCCGTGCGATATGGGGCAAAAATATTTACGTCAAAAAGTTTGCGTCCGGAGGCCCAGAAGACGTCCCTTAGAGCATTCCTAGGGCCCGGTTGCCGTATTTGCTCGAAATTTTATCGGGGCTCTATTATGGCCCTAGGGGACCCCCGGTGCCCCGGGAGGGTCAACTTGATTCCCGAACTCAGATATCACACATGTAGCCCGTTTTCGGGCCCTAACACTAGCATCACGCTTGAGCAATAATACATTTCTGACTTGCACCAAAAAACACTAGCATCGCGCTCCGACTTCTCTCCTCTACACCGTCCGTCCGCCATTGACGCACTGTGAGTACCCATGGGGAAGAAAGATAAGGCAAAGCGAGGGGGAGACAAGCAAGATGACAATGGAGGGAACTCAGTACCACCAGGCCCGACGAAAACAGCGATTCAGAGACAAAATTCAAGCATGACCCGAGACAATCTAGATCGAGTTGTGCGAAACCTAACAGACGAATTGGAAGCACCGGAGGTTATGACACCTGAAACTGTTCAACAGATGGAAATTGCGAGAGAAAAGATCAATTCGTGGCTCTCAAAAATGAAGGAAAAGGCACGAACACTCTCTTCGTCTGAGGATGAAGATGACGGCCCAGAACCGACCAAACAGCAAGAGACAGCTACTGCAGGTAATACCTCAGCTCGGGATAAATTTGATATATCCAAATTAAAAAATTCTGGATTTAAATTGGATTTTGTTGAGCCAATTATGCATGAAGGGAAACCTGTAGGGGAAATTAATTACATGGATATAGAATCTAAAGTAAATTACTGGAACAAAGCTGTCGTATGCTATATTATGGGATCAAAACCTCCAATTAATGTGTTAAGTGGGTACTTAAGAAGAATCTGGGCTAAGCGAGGGATGAATAAAATAGCCATGATGAAAAATGGATTGGTGCTGGTTAGGTTTGATTCAATAGAACAAAGAGATGCTGTGATTCAAGAGGGAGTATACCATTTTGACAACAAACCTATGATAGTGAGGCAGCGGTCTGAAAATGTGGATTATGCGCAGGAAGAATTAAACTCAGTACCTATTTGGGTCAAATTTCCTAGCCTTAATGTGAAATATTGGAATGCTAAGGGCCTGAGCAAGATTGCCAGCCTTGTAGGAAGGCCAATGATGGCAGACAAAAGCACAGAGCTCAAAGTAGGGATCCAGTTTGCTAGAGTTTTGATTGAGGTGGCAGTGGGATCTGAATACCCTAGTAAGGTGCATAACAAGAATGAAAAAGGTAATATTGTGGAACAAGAAGTGGAATACGACTGGAAGCCTATTCTCTGCAAACACTGCAAGCAATATGGGCATACTGAGGAAGAATGCAGAAAGAAAGTAACTGCAGCCCCTGTGCCACAAACATTACTTGCACAGAAGCCACAAATTCTGCCTCCTAGAACTCAACAATGGCAGATTGCAGGAAGAGGGAGAGGAAGAGCATGGAATGCAGGGAGAGGGACAAGAGCAGGAAGAGGCCAGTATAGAAAAGTTCAACAACCTACAACTGGCTCTGAGATACAGAACAGTTTTGAAATCCTGCAAAATGAAGAAGAAACACTGGAGGCTCAGACAAAAACACTGGAGCCAGAACAACAGAAAGTTCAGAATGCAGTTGAGGTGCCATTACATGGTAAGTCTCCTACCTTGACTGTGGGTCATGGATAGGATACTAGTATGGAATGTTAGAGGTCTAAATGGCCCAAATAAACAAAGGGATGTAGCCCTTTTTTGTAAAGAAAATAAATGTGGAATGGTGGCTTTTTTAGAAACTAAAATCAGATTAGCTAACCTTGGAAAATACAAAAATAGTTTCATGCCAGGATGGGATTCATATAGCAATCACAATGAGCACAGTTTAGGTAGAATCTGGTTAAGATGGATACCAAATTGTTTTCATGTGGATATTTTATTCTCTTCGGTGCAAATGATTATATGCAAAGTGGTGAATATTGTGGAAAAAAAAGAATTTGTGGCTAGTTTTGTCTATGGCCTAAATGAAAAAGAAGAAAGAAAAATCCTATGGAAAGACCTGTCAGATTTTGCTAGCAACTGTAATAAACCATGGTTTGTTGGAGGAGACTTCAACAATGTTATGCTAGCTGAAAACAGAGAAGGAGGGAATCCTGTTACATTCTCTGAAACCCAGGAGTTCAAAGAGTGTATTGAGCAATGCTTCCTCACTGAAATGAGATGATCAGGGTGCAAGTTTACATGGAACAACAGACATGAAAAGGGGGGGGGGGGGGAGATTTTACTCAAAAATAGATTGGGCCTTTGCAAACAGCCTCTGGTTCCAGGAATTGGATCAATTTGATCTTAAATTCCACCCAGAGGGAGTTTCAGACCATTCACCAATCTGTTTGGCCCTTCAGTCACAACCTGCAAAAACAAAAACACCCTTCAAATACTTCAACATGTGGAGCCTCCACTCTGAATTCCATGCTATGGTGCAGCAAGCTTGGAATTTCAGAACACAAGGCACAAAAATGTTCAGAGTGTACAGAAAACTGAAAAAAGTGAGACAAGTGCTGAAGAACTTAAACAGAATTGATTTTAGGGACATTATAGAAAAAGGAGACATTGCAAGAGCAAACATGACTCAAGTTCAGATTGATGCTAACAATGATCCCTTAAATGAGGAAACACAGCAGAAGGAACTACAGGCTAGGAAAAAATACAATGAGCTGAATATGGCTGCAGAAAACTTCTTACAGCAGAAAAGCAAGGCCAATTGGGTGCAGCTGGGGGATGGAAACACACATTTCTTCCATGCTGTTATGAAGCAAAGAAGACACAAGAATAGAGTGCTCTCAATCAGAACACAGCAGGGGGCTCTACTAGAAGATAAACAGTTGGTTATGGAGGAATTTGTGAGATTTTACAAAGAAATGTTGGGAGTCTCAGGGGATAGGGCAGCTACAGCAGAAGCCAATTTCTTCTCAGCGGGTCACAAACTGGATATACATCAACAAATGAACCTCATTGCTCCAGTCAGTGCCACTGAGGTGAAAACAGCAATGTTTGAGATAGACAGCAACAAAAGCCCGGGCCCAGATGGATTTGGCTCAGGCTTCTTTAAGGCAACATGGCATATTGTAGGGCATGTGAAGCTATCATTGACTTCTTTGAGTCATCCAGAATGCTTAAAGAAGTGAATGCTTCAAACCTATGCCTTATACAGAAGATACAAAACCCAGAAAAGGCATCTGATTTCAGACCCATAGCATGCTGCAACACAATCTACAAGTGCATATCCAAGATCATGTGTGGAAGACTGGCAAAAGTTCTCCCAAGGCTTGTTTTAGAGAACCAAGGAGCCTTTGTGGCCCAAAGATCAATTGTGAATAACATCATGATATGTCAGGGCCTCATTAAGCACTACAACAGAAAACAATCCTCACCTAGATGCTTGATGAAGATAGACCTGAGAAAGGCATATGACACAATACACTGGGGATTTGTGAAGGAAATGCTACAAGGGTATGGATTCCCTGCAAAATTCAGTGGATGGCTAATTGAATGCATCCAAACAGCAAGCTTCTGCATCAATCTGAATGGGGAAACACATGGATACTTTACTGCAAAACGTGGCATTAGACAGGGTGATCCAATCTCTCCACTAATCTTTGTATTAGTTATGGAATACCTGTCTAGAACACTGAAAATAGCATGCATGGATAAAAGCTTCAGTTGGCATCCCATGTGCAAAGAGCTTGGCCTGAGTCATTTATGCTTTGCTGACGACCTAATGTGCTTCTGCAAAGCTGCCCCAGAGCCTGTGAACATCATGATGAACAGCATAAACCACTTCTCACATGTCACTGGTCTATATGCAAACAAGGAAAAATCAAACATTTATGTTGCAGGGGTAAATGATCAAATGAAAAATGATTTGTTACACATCTCAGAATTTAGAGAGGGAACCCTACCCATGAAATACCTGGGTGTCCCTCTATCCCCGTCAAAATGGAGCAAAATTGATTGTGAGTGCTTGGTGGATAAGATGACTAGGAAATTGCAGATTTGGGCCTCCAGGAACCTCTCTTATGCAGGAAGAGTACAATTAATTAATTCTGTATTATTTTCCATACATGTATACTGGTCTAGCATATTCATTATGCCTACTGGGGTACTGAAAAGTGTGGAGCAAAAATGCAGATTTTTCTTATGGGGGACAACTGAACAAAAACACAAGACAAGCTTGGTGGCATGGGACATGGTGTGCAGACCAAGGAAAAATGGTGGACTAAATGTTAAAAACTGCAAATGGTTCAACATAGCTCTAAATGGTAAGCATATCTGGGACCTAGCCACAAAGAAAGATACACTGTGGGTAAGATGGATCAATGGAGTTTATCTGAAAGGTGTCAACCTTTGGAACTATGCTCCAGTCTGGGGATCTAGCTGGTACTGGAACAAGCTGAACAAGACCAAAAGCCACTTCCAGGCACATTACACCACAAGGGGGACATGGAAGTTTGAAACTGATGGCCTATATACTGCTGCAAGTGGATACAGAATGATGCAAGGAAATATGCCAAAATACAGACATGCAGATTTAATCTGGGGGAAACTATCCATGCCTAGGCAAAGCTTCTGCCTCTGGCTAGCACAAAAGGAAAGATTGTTGACCAAAGATAGACTGAAGAGACTGGGATTCTTGAATGGGGATGCAATATGCTACATGTGCAAGCTGAAGCCAGAAGACTAAAACCATCTATTCTTTAATTGCAAAGTGGCAACAACAGTCCTGGAATAGGTAAATAATTGGCTGGGGATTTCAGCAAAATCAAAAACAATACAGGGAATGCTCAACTGGATAAGTAGGCAAAAGTGCTCGACAGTCAGGAAGGGAGTGTATGCATCTGGGCTAGCAGCAGCTGTGTACTGGGTCTGGAAATGCAGGAACACTCATTTTGCTGGGGGAGGCAGCATTCCAGCAGCACAAATCATGCAACAGATACAGCAAATTGTTAGAATCAAAGCCCAACAATACAGCAACAGCAAGAGAAAGATATCCAGCAGGGACAAGAGATGGGTAGATGAGATATAGAGATCCCAGAAGCACTACAATAAGTGAGATAAGGTGCAAATTAATCAGCAATAGGGCAGCACAGAAAGGTAGAAGCAGGACTCATC
This sequence comes from Tetragonia tetragonoides, assembly GCA_038025085.1. Classification (NCBI taxonomy): domain Eukaryota; kingdom Viridiplantae; phylum Streptophyta; class Magnoliopsida; order Caryophyllales; family Aizoaceae; genus Tetragonia; species Tetragonia tetragonoides. The sequence continues at coordinate 12,878,130 of CM076147.1, read as the reverse complement.
AGATCCTGAGCAGAGCAGCAAGAATTCTGTAAGGCAACAGAATAAATGCAGAAAAAAGGGAGAATAGGGGAATGGGCAGAAGCAGATCTCAGCAGAAAAATCAATAAAACCCTGCAAGACATCAGAACATGCTGCAGGAATTAGCTAGCAGACTGCAGAAGGGGAGCAGAAGCAGCACCCAGCAGAAAACCAGGGGCAGGAAGCTGGAGAAAAGCAGAGCAAAAAGAAACAGAAAAACAAAAGAAAGGAAACTAGAAGAAAATATCCTGTGCAGGAAAAAGGAAAAAGATTCCTGAAGGAATAGGCAGAAGCAGATATCATCAGAAGCTCAGCAGTGAATCAAGCAACTCAGAAAGGTAGCAGAAAAGTGCAGGAAAATACAGCAGATTTCAGCAGAGAAGCAGAAGCAAGAGAGCAGGACCCGGGGCTGTGAATAGGACAGCAGGATGTCTTGCAGCAGGAATAGGCAGCAGTGCAGGAATTCAGACAGCAGGTTCCAGCAGGTAATCAGCAGCAGGTTGATGAAGCAAGGCAGAATGAGGAATGAAACAGTTCCAAGCAGAGTTGAAAAGCTAAAAGAAGTTGTAATATTTTTAGCTATTTATGTTTTTGTATTTTGCTGTAAGTCAGAAATAATTTTTGCAAATTGTAATGTTTACAGAGATGGTAAGGAATAATTTTTGCAAATTGTAATGTCTACAGAGACGGTGAACCACTGCCTGTAGTGAGTTGCACCAGATTGAAGGGTTGTAAGGTAGTAGAGGGATGTAGCAAAAAGGAACCCTACCTAGTAGGTGGCCTTGGATCTGCATTGCCTAAGGACTGTAATCTTGTTACATTTTAGTGAGCAATAATACAATTTCTGACTTGCACCAAAAAAAAAAAACATTAGCATCGCAAAGCGGTTTTAAAGGGAACACATCGCATATAAATGGGGAAACACATGGGAACTTCATTGCAAAGCGGGGCATCAGACAAGGTGACCCCATCAGCGGGGAAATGGACAGCAGGTTCCAGAAGGGAATCAGAAGCAGGTTGATGCAGCCAGACTCAAAATCAGGTAGCAGGAACCAGTAGATTGCACAGGAAACCAGCAGGATGCTGATGCAGGAAAGAAGGTGGAATGAATCAGCTCTGGAAGACTGCACCAGCAGAGGATTCAGAGTAGAGGGCAGAAGCAAAGCAGAAGCAGGAAGAAGCAGATTTAGTGGAAAATAAGGAAATTCTGTAATCAGCAGCAGGATGATGTAGCAAGGCAGAATGAGGAATGTAACAGCTCCAAACAGAGTCGAAAAGCTAGAAGAAGTTGTAACATTTTTAGCTATATATGTTTTTGTATTTTGCTGTAAGTCAGAAATAATCTTTTGCAAATTGTAATGTTTACAGAGATGGCGAGAATTAATTTTTGTAAATTGAAATGTGTACAGAGATGGTGAACCACTGCCTGTAGTGAGTTGCACCAGATTGAAGGGTTGTAAGGTAGTAGAGGGATGTAGCAAAAAGGAACCCTACCTAGTAGGTGGCCTTGGATCTGCATTGCCTAAGGACTGTAATCTTGTTACATGACAGTGAGTAATAATACAATTTCTGACTTGCACCAAAAAGAAAACATTAGCATCGCGTAAAGCCGCCCTTACAAGCCTACAGGGACCCAATAACCGACCCTAGGGGCCTCCCATGTCCCCTATGGGTCTCCCGTGCGATATGGGGCAAAAATATCAACGTCGAAAAGCTTGCGTCTGAAGGCCCAAAACACGTTCCCTAGAGCATTCCCCGGACCTGGTTGCCGTTTTCACCTGAAATTTTTTCGGTGGCTCTATTATTGCCTTAGGGGACCCCCAGTGCCCCGGGAGGTTCACCTTCATCCCCGAACCCCGATATCACACATGTCACCCATTTTCGGGCCCTAACATTGGCATCGCATAAAATGGCCCTTACAAGCCTATCAGAGACCCAATAACCGACCCTTGGGGCCTCCCACGTCCATAGGGGTCTCCCGTGCGATATGGGGTAAAAATATTAACGTCGAAATGTTTGCGTCCGGAGGCCAAAAACACATCCCCTAGTGCATTCCCGGGCCCGGTTCCCGTTTTTGCCTGAAATTTTGTCGTGGGCTCTATTATGGCCCTAAGGGACCCCCGTGTGCCCCGGGAGGGTCAACTTGATTCCCGAATTCGGATATCACACATGTCGCCCATTTTCGGGCCCTAACATTACAAAAAAGCTAAAATGCAGAAAAAAAATTTTCTCTCTCTAAAATGCTCTCTGCTTCGGCCTCTACAGCGCGCGTTCACCATTGAAACAGCGCTGAGTTCGAATGGGGAAGAAGGAAAAAGCTAAGAGAGGAAATGGAACTCAGATTGACGATGCAGGAAACTCAGGAAACAAAAATTGTACCCAGAAAAATGTAACCCTAAAACCAAAAAAAATCAAAAACCATAAAAATCTAGATAGAGTCATGCGAAATCTTGCGGACGAACTGGAAGATTCAGAGATAATGACTCCGGATGTCCAACCTGAAACTGTGCAACAAATGGAACTAGGTAAGGAAAAGCTCAATTCGTGGCTATCAAAAATGAAGGAAAAGACAAATTCGCAAAGCCCATCTGAATCGGAGGAAGAAGAACCTGAGCAAGAACAGCAACAGGAGGCTACAAACTATGGTAAGGTCTCAGCTTGGGATAACTTTGACATATCAAAACTGAAAAATGCTGGCTTTAAATTGGATTATGTTGCACCAAATCTGCATGAGGGTAAACCAGTAGGTGAAATAAATTTTATGGACATTGAATCAGAAATAGACTACTGGAACAAAGCTGTAGTTTGCTATGTGATGGGCTCTAAACCTCCAATTAATGTACTTAGTGGTTTTCTAAGAAGAATTTGGGGGAAAAAAGGGATGAACAAGATAGCAAGTTTGAGAAACGGGCTAGTATTGGTTAGATTTGATTCTTTGGAGCAACGAGATGCTGTCATCCAGGAGGGGGTGTACCATTTTGATAACAAACCAATGATTATTAGGCCATGGTCAGAAAACATTGACTATGATCAAGAGGAGCTCACCTCTGTGACAATATGGGTTAAATTCCCTGGACTCAATGTCAAGTATTGGAATGCAATGGGTCTGAGCAAAATCTCTAGCCTAGTTGGGAGGCCAATGATGGCAGACAGAAATACAGAGCTCAAGGTGGGAATACACTATGCTAGAGTTCTGATTGAAGTGCAACTAGGAGAGGAGTATCCTGAGAAAGTGCATTTCAAGAATGAGAGGGGAAACATAGTGGAGCAAGCAGTGGACTATGATTGGAAGCCAATTCTGTGCAACCACTGTAAACAATATGGCCACAGTGAAGCAGAATGCAGAAAAAAGTTACCTGAGACTGCACCTGTGCAACAAGGGCCTGTGCATACTCAGCCTGCACAGCAAGGAATTCCAAGGACTCAACAATGGCAGTTGGCAGGAAAAGCTAGAGGGAGAGCTTGGAATGCATGAAGAGGAGCAAGAACAGGAAAAGGCTATTACAGACAGGTCCAGCAGCAGGCCAAAACTGTTATGCAGAACAGTTTTGACATTTTGCAAAATCAAGAAGAAATGCAGGAAACACAAAAGGAACAGCCAACAGCAGCAGCAGTTGTGGAGCCTGAGCAACAAACAGACCAGAATCTAGTTGAGGTGCCAATACATGGTAAGTCCCCTGTCTTGACTAATAGTCATGGATAGGGTACTAATTTGGAATGTTAGAGGCCTTAATGGCCCAAATAAACAGAGAGATATTGCTCTCTTTTGCAAAAAAAATAATTGTGGGTTAGTGGCTTTTCTTGAAACAAAAATCAGATTAGTCAACCTAGAAAAATACAAAAAATGTTTGATGCCAGGGTGGGACTCTTACAGTAATCACAGTGAGCATAGACTGGGTAGAATATGGTTAAGATGGATACCAAGCATTTTTAATGTGGATGTTTTATTCTCATCTGTGCAAATGATTATCTGTAAAGTAGTAAATGTTGTGAAAAAAATGGAATTTGTGGTCAGTTTTGTATATGGCTTAAATGAGAAGGAGGAAAGGAAAGTACTATGGAAGGACTTAAATAATTTTGCAATTAATTGCAACACCCCATGGTTTGTAGGGGGGGATTTCAATAATGTACTGCTCCCTGAAAATAGAAAAGGTGGAGTACTAGTTGCTTATGCAGAAATACAGGATTTCAAAGAGTGCATAGAAAAATGTTTCCTCACTGAAATGGGGTGGTCAGGGTGTTAGTTTACTTGGAATAATAGGCATGAAAAAGGGGGGAGAGTGTATTCTAAAATTGATTGGGCATTTGTAAACAGTTTATGGCTCCAGGAATTAGATCAATCAGATCTTGTATTCCATCCAGAGGGTGTTTCAGATCATTCCCCAATCTGTCTGTCTCTCCATTGAGAACTTACAAAAAAAATTATCCCCTTTAAATACTTCAACATGTGGAGCCTCCACTCTGAATTCCAAGCTAAGGTGCAGCAAGCTTGGAATTTCAGAACACAAGGCACAAAAATGTTTAGAGTGTACCAGAAATTGAAAAAGGTGAGGAAAGTGCTGAAAAAGCTAAACAGGAATGATTTCACAGACATTCTGGAACAAGCAGATACAGCTAGGATAGCCATGACCCAAGCACAGACTAAAGCCAACAAAGAGCCATTAAATGAGGCAATACAACAGACTGAATTACAGGCCAGGAAAAGATACAATGAGGTTAATATGGCAGCTGAAAATTTCCTACAGCAAAAAAGCATGGCAAAGTGGATCCAATTGGGAGATGGAAATAATCAATTCTTCCATGCATTTATGAAGCAAAGAAGAAAAAACAACAGAATTCACTCCATTAGGACACAACAGGGGACCCTTCTGGAGGACCAGAACCTGGTTATGGAAGAATTTGTGAGATTCTACAAGGATATGTTGGGGGTGGCAGGAGCCAGAACAAGCAAAGCTGAAGACAGATACTTCCACGCAGGGCACAGACTAGACATTCACCCACAGATGAACCTTATAGCCCCTGTGTATGCAGAAGAGGTGAAAAATGCAATGTTTGCAATTGATTGTAATAAAAGCCCGGGACCTGAAGGCTTTGGTTCAGGGTTTTTCAAAGAAGCATGGCCAATTGTAGGAGATGAAGTGACTGGAGCTATAATTGATTTTTTTGACTCATCTAGAATGCTCAAGGAGGTAAATGCCACAAACCTGTGCCTTGTACAGAAGATACAAAATCCAGAAAAGGCATCTGATTTCAGACCAATAGCCTGCTGTAATACAATCTACAAGTGTATCTCCAAGATCTTGTGTGGGAGACTGGCACAAGTACTCCCTGAGCTGGTGTCAGTGAACCAGGGAGCCTTTGTTGCACAGAGGTCCATTGTCAACAACATCATGATATGTCAGGACCTCATTAAGCATTATAACAGGAAACAATCGTCTCCTAGGTGCTTAATGAAGATAGACATAAGGAAGGCATATGATACAATCCACTGGGGTTTTGTGAAGGAAATGCTGCAAGGGTATGGATTCCCTGAAAAATTCAGTGGGTGGCTACAAGAGTGCATCAAAACAGCAAGTTTCAGTATTAATATAAATGGGGAAACACATGGGAACTTCATTGCAAAGCGGGGCATCAGACAAGGTGACCCCATCTCCCCATTAATATTTGTACTGGTTATGGAATATTTGTCAAGGAACCTGAAAATAGCATGCATGGATAAGAGCTTCAGCTGGCACCCCATGTGCAAAGAGCTTGCACTAAGTCATCTGTGCTTTGCAGATGACTTAATGTGTTTCTGTAAAGCAGACACTGCATCTGTTAGCACAATGATGAACAACATAAACCACTTCTCAAAAGTAACAGGCTTGTATGCAAACAAGGAAAAATCAAACATCTACTTAGCAGGGGTGGATGTACAAGGAAAAAATGCACTGTTACAACTCTCAGGCTTCAGGGAGGGTACTTTGCCCATGAGATACCTAGGTGTCCCACTATCCCCCTCAAAATGGAGCAAAATAGATTGTCAATGTCTGGTGGACAAAATGACAAAAAGGATGCAGATATGGGCCTCGAGGAACCTTTCATACGCAGGGAGAGTCCAACTAATAAACTCTGTATTATTCTCCATTCATGTATACTGGTCAAGTATCTTTATTTTGCCAACTGGGGTACTAAAAAGTGTGGAGCAAAAATGCAGATTTTTCTTGTGGGGGACAACTGAGCAGAAGCATAAGACAAGTTTGGTGGCCTGGGATATGGTATGCAGACCAAGGAACAATGGAGGACTTAATGTTAAGAATTGCAAATGGTTCAACATAGCTCTGAATGGCAAGCACATCTGGGATATTGCAACAAAAAAAGACACACTGTGGGTGAAGTGGATCAATGGGATTTATTTGAAAGGAGTTAAATTCTGGGATTATGCTCCAGTATGGGGCACAAGCTGGTACTGGAACAAACTGAACAAGATCAAAAGTTACTTCTAGGGGCAATACACAGCAAGGGGGGTATGGAAATTTGCATCTAATGGTATTTACTCTGCTGGAAGTGGATACAGAATGCTACAAGGAAACATGACAAAATGCAGGCATGCAGACCTGATATGGGGGAAGATATCCATGCCTAGACATAGTTTTTGCCTATGGCTGGCTCAAATGGATAGATTGCTAAAAAAGGACAGATTACAGAGGATGGGATTTCTGAATGGGGATGCCTTATGCTATCTGTGCAAGCAGGAACCAGAGGAACACAATCACCTGTTCTTCAAATGAAAAGTGTCAGCAGAAGTCCTGGAACAGATAAGGGGATGGTTGCAAATTTCAGTAAGAGCAAGTACAATTCAGGGGATGTTTAACTGGATCAGCAGACAAAAATGCTCGAGAATCAGAAAGGAAGATTATGCATCAGGGGTAGCAGCAGCAGTATACTGGATATGGAGATGCAGAAATACTCATTTTGCTGGCAAAGGCAGCATACCAGTGCCACAGATGATACAACAGGTCCAGCAAGCAGTCAGATGCAGAATCCAACAATGCTGCAACAGCAAGAGGAAGATCTCCAGCAGGGACAAGATTTGGATAGGGGGGATATAGTCTGAAATTAAACTGGATCACAGCAAGGAATAGAGCAAACAGACAGAGTACACCAGACAGAAAGGCAGAAAGCAGAACTCAATAGGGTGTCCTGGAATTTTTGCAAGATACCAGGAACATGTGCAGGGAAATGGACAGCAGGTTCCAGAAGGGAATCAGAAGCAGGTTGATGCAGCCAGACTCTAAATCAGGTAGCAGGAACCAGTAGATTGCACAGGAAACCAGCAGGATGCTGATGCAGGAAAGAAGGTGGAATGAATCAGCTCTGGAAGACTGCACCAGCAGAGGATTCAGAGTAGAGGGCAGAAGCAAAGCAGAAGCTGAAAGAAGCAGATTCAGTGGAAAACAAGGAAATTCTGTAATCAGCAGCAGGTTGATGTAGCAAGGCAGAATGAGGAATGTAACAGCTCCAAACAGAGTCGAAAAGCTAGAAGAAGTTGTAACATTTTTAGCTATATATGTTTTTGTATTTTGCTGTAAGTCAGAAATAATTTTTTGCAAATTGTAATGTTTACAGAGATGGTGAGGATTAATTTTTGTAAATTGTAATGTGTACAGAGATGGTGAACCACTGCTTGTAGTGAGTTGCACCAGATTGAAGGGTTGTAAGGTAGTAGAGGGATGTAGCAAAAAGGAACCCTACCTAGTAGGTGGCCTTGGATCTGCATTGCCTAAGGACTGTAATCTTGTTACATTACAGTGAGAATTAATACAATTTCTGACTTGCACCAAAAAAAAAAACATTGGCATCGCGTAAAACCGCCCTTACAAGCCTAACAAGGACCCAATAACCGGCCCTAGGGGCCTCCCATGTCCCCTATGGGTCTCCCGTGCGATATGGGGCGAAAATATTAACAATGAAAAGTTTACGTCCGGAGGATCAAAACAAGTCCCCTAGAGCATTCCCAGGGTCCGGTTGCCGTTTTCGCTCGAAATTTTGTCGGGGGCTCTATTATGGCCCTAGGGGACCCAATAACCGACCCTAGGGGTTTCCTGTGCGATATGGGGCGAAAATATTAACGTCCAAAAGTTTACGTCCAGAGGCCCAAAACAAGTCCGTACAGCATTCCCGGGGCATGGGTGCTCACGAGACCTGGTCATGTATCTGCATGGTGCCGCGACGCTTGGGTAATGGTGCTGCAACGCATGGGTCATGGTGCTGCATGTTGCCGCAACGCATGGGTCATGGTGCTGCATGTTGCCGCAACGCATGGGTCATGGTGTTGCATCGCATAGGTCATGGTGTTGCAACGCATGGGTCATGGTGTTGCATCGTGCTGCAACGCATGGGTCATGGTGTTGCATCGTGCTGCAACGCATGGTTCATGGTTTTGCATCGCATGGGTCATGATGTTGCATCGTGCTCCAATGCATGGGCCATGGTGCTGCAACGCATGGGCCATGGTGCTGCGTCGTGGGAAATGGGTGATGCTACGCCGTGGATCATGGTGTTGCGCATGGGACATGGGACATGGGACAAGGTGCTGCGTCATGGGACATGGGACAAGGTGCTGCGTCATGGGACATGGGACAAGGTGCTGCCTCATGGGATATGGGACAAGGTGTTGCGTCATGGGACAGGGGGAAAGGTGCTGCGTCATGGGACAAGGTGTAACACCCCCGAATTCGCAACGATTTCCTGAGAACTATCGACGTCGCTGTGCGCAACTCGACATCGCTGAAACGTCCCAAACCTGAGGGCAGTTACTGCAACATTTATCACTAAGGAGTAAATGCTAAGCAGAAAGAAAGACTAGGCATCAAAAGGAGCTGACTAAGGAACTAAACAAACTAAACAGTTAATATCAGAGTTGTCTATATAGTGAGCTAAAACCCATTAAACCAAATTTATTACAACTTGCCTTCAAATGGCTAAATCCAATAAAAATCCCAACGATCTAAACTGAACAGAAATAGTTCTAAAAACCGACGCCAACTCTACCTTCCCAGCTGTACGTCCTCAATCAACTAAACCCGCACTTTGGTTTCCGTGGCGGAAACAAAATACAGAAGAAAAGAAAAGAAACAAAAGAGAAACAAAAATCAGATAAACTGAATAAACGTCATCCGTACCCTGTAAAAACATTTCGCAAACCTTACCTGAGGTTTTAGAAGAATCATTGAAATTCATTTGCATACGCACATTAGCATATAATCAAGCATACGCACAACGACATTCTTTTACATACAATTCTTGTATAGTGATCATACAAAATACGACATAGACAATCCGTCTTGATTAGAGAGATGTAAGAGAGCGAATAGAACAGCGGTTACCCAAACTGTTCATCGAAGACACAATCACGCCATGCACTTAATGACTCTAATGTGCACACTACCTCTAGTACAATTACACGAGCCTAGAGGACAGAATAAATGGGTAATGATCCATCGCAGACACATTGCGAGGTGTCCATAAGTAACTTGGTAATCACTCATCCCTTGAACTACACCATTAGGTGCAATCCCGATTGCTCGACTACTCTTAGGGATCCATTAGGAGTCTTACTCTCATTTAATTCAATTCACATAATTTGCATTGGTTAACATAAGTGGTACTACGAGACCACGACTTACTAATTCATTTCATGCTCTTGACAATGAATAGTAAATAACGACGATAATGATAATTCAATACTATGAGAATTAAACATGCTTTAATTCAATAACGACGACAATTCAATAATGAAGACAAGTAACGTCTAGCCAAATTTCGGCAGCACTTCGGCAGGGTAACATGATATCCAAAAATTCACAAATCACCAAAGACATTCAACGATAATATAGAGGTGCTCACTAGAACTTAATAATACCCATACCAATTAGCGTATAATTAATAGCATAATAATATTAATAATTCGCTATTCAACAATTGTCCAATAATCATCATATGGACTAATTAATTCCCAAAACATGCTAACATCAACATGCTAATTATAACTCATATTTACAGCAGTGAATCATGCTTAATAACTTAATAATAACGACTATATAATTTAATCATGCTTTGCATATTAAATTCACAACAAATTCCCAATTAGCACATAACACATCAAAATAGTTTTGATGGGGCTTTGGAAGAAGGTAGGCATGACAGCTTACCACTACAACGCTACCAAACAGTACCTAAGCTCCACTACAACGCTTCATGTCGTGTCGCTTGCCTTCCTTCTCCCACAAGCACTCTCTCAAGCAACTACCCCCCTAAAGGGTCTTATAAGGTTTAGTGGTACTAACAGGAGGAGACATGCACAGTGCATAACTTTCATACTGGAGTTTTTGAGAGTTTGGATAATTATTTTCCAAAAGATCCACTTAAAACTTTTCAAGTATATTATGAAGTTACGGAAAAATATTTTTTTTAAAATTTTCACACAAGGTAGCTATTTAATTTAATTTTTAATTAAAAAATAGGCAGAAAAATGGTAAATAAATAGAAATAATATCAGAAAAAATACAAATCACTCCAAAAAAATTGAGAAATAGTTTTGAGACCTCACTTTAATTTTAGAAATAATTTTGAGACCACACTCCTCACTCTTGGGGGTAGGAAATTTCGGCCCTCACCCATGCTTTTGGTGTTCCGGCCCTTACATTGGTATCCCGTAAAAACACAATTACATTCCCATTATCCTTAGGGATGTCCCGTGTGATATGGTGTGGAAATATACACCTACGGTCCGGAGCCTCTCGAAAGGCAAAAAACGTGGATTATATCCTTTGATTTTCGGCTTCCCAGGGGCCCGAGTGTCATTTTTGCCCAAACATTTCCTAGGGGTCTATCTTTACCCTAGAGGACCCTACGCGCTCCGGGAGGGTCATCCTTATCCCCGAACTCCGATATCACCCATGACGCCGGTATTCCGACCCTTACATTGGCATCGCATAAAACTGCCCTTACAAGCCTATCAGGGACCCAGTAACCGACCCTGGGGGCCTCCCATGTTCCTTATGGGTCTCCCGTGCGATATGGGTTAAAAATAATAACGTCGAGAATTGATTCCGGAGGCCCAAAATACGTCCCCTAGAGCGTTCCCGGATCCAGGTTTCTAATTTCGCCCGAAATTTTTTCGAGGGCTTTATTATGGCCCTAGGGGACCCCCTGTGCCCCAGGAGGTTCACCTTCATCCCCGAACCCCGATATCACACATCTCGCCCGTTTTCGGGCCCTAACATTAGCATCGCATCTCATCGCGGATTGCTTCTCTCTCTAAAATGCTCTCTCCTCTCTCCTCGACAGCGCCTGTTAGCCATTAACAAGCACTGAGTTGAAATGAGGAAGAACGGGAAAGCAAAAAAAGGGAAACCTGATGCGAAAAGAAATGGGATTCAAGACGGGGATGAGGGAAACTCAGAAGCTCCACCTTGTCCCACAAAAAACCTGTCTCAAACACAAAGAACAAGCGGAAACCTTGAAAACCTAGGTCTTCTTATGCGGAATTTAGCAGAAGAAATGGAGGATCCAGATGTGACGACACCTGATGCGCAAACAAAAACAATGAAAACAATGGAATTAGCGCAAGAAAAACTTGATTCCTGGATGTCTAACATGAGGGAGAAAGCACGAACCCAGTTCGCGTCTGAAGATGAGGATGAAGAGCCTGAACAACCAAACCAACAGGAATTCGCAACTGCAGGTAACAACTCAGCTTGGGAAAAATTTGACATTTCCAAATTAAAGAATGCGGGATTTAAATTAGATTTCATTGCTCCTAAATTGCATGAAGGGAAACCGGTGGGTGAAATTAATTTTAGCGACATTGAAACTGAAATAAACTACTGGAATCAAGCTGTTGTGTGCTATGTCATGGGTGCAAGACCACCAATTACTGTTTTTAGCGGATTTCTAAGACGAATTTGGGCTAAAAAAGGGATGAATAAGATTGCCATGATGAACAATGGCCTGGTACTGGTCAGGTTTGATTCAATGGAGCAGAGGGATAATGTAATTTAGGAAGGAGTGTACCATTTTGACAACAAACCTATGATAGTGAGACCATGGTCTGAAAATGTGGACTATGAACATGAGGAATTAACCTCGGTTCCTATTTGGGTGAAATTCCCAGGTCTAAGTGTGAAGTATTGGAATGCAACGGGGCTAAGCAAAATTGCAAGCCTTGTTGGTAGACCAATGATGGCTGATAGGAATACTGAACTTAAGGTACGAATTCATTATGCCCGGGTGTTAATTGAAGTGAAAATTGGAGATGTCTACCCGGAAAAGGTAAATTTCAAGAATGAGAGGGGAAACATTGTGGAGCAGGAAGTTGAGTATGATTGGAAACCAATCATCTGCAACCATTGCAAGAAGCATGGACATGGTTAACAGGAATGCAGGAAAAAGACTGGAAATGCAGTTCCTGTGGCACAACCTGTTACAGGGCAAAACAGGCCACCAGTTCAACCCAGAAACCAGCAATGGCAAAATGCAGGAAGAGGGAGAGGAAGAGCAGGCAATGCAGGGGGGGGCAGAAGAGCAGGAAGAGGTTTTTACAGACAGGTCCAACCACAGCCTCATACACAGAATACTTTTGCAGTGCTACAAGAAGGAGAAAAAGAAGTGCAGCAGGGGGAAAAACATCCAGAAGAGGCAGCAGAACCAGCAGCACAGGGGGTTATGACACCTGGTATGGTCAACACATGGTGAGTCTCCTATCTTGACTGGTAGTCATGGATAGGATTCTTATATGGAATGTGAGAGGCCTAAATGGCCCTAATAAACAGAAAGATGTAAGACTTTTCTGCAAAAAGAATAACCTTGGATTGGTAGTTTTGTTAGAAACTAAAATTAGACTAGGAAACTTGGAAAAATGAAAAAAAAAAAAAAAGTTTCATGCCAGAATGGGAATCATTTAGCAACCATGACTATCATAGATTGGGGAGAATATGGATTAGATGGCTACCAAATTATTTTCATGTTGTTGTGTTATTTTCTTCTGTGCAAATGGTGATTTGTAAAGTAGTGAATATAAGGGGGAAAAAAGAAGTGCAATAGATCACATTAAAGTATCAATTTTGTGAAGAAAAAGGAACTTGTGGTGAATCTGTGTATGGGATAATGGAAATGGAGGAAAGGAAGAAACTATGGAAGGAGCTCAGTGTTGTTGCACTTCAATGTGCTACAACTTGGAAACAGACAAGAAGGAGCCCTGAACACACATTCTGTAAATACTAGGCTTTACAGACTGCAGTAAAAACTATGTACTACAGAACAGAGCTGGTCTGGGTGTCAATACACTTGAAAATGAAGTTGTAGGAACCTGCAGGGTGTTGTGTGGGCAGATTGCCACTTTTATTCAACTGGCAATCAGAATCAGAACTTAGCAGTGCAGTAGTAACAGGAAGATTAACCAGCAAGGACCAGAGAATACATCAGGTTTTCAGCAGAGAACCTGCAGTTCTGCAAGGCATGAGAACCTGTTCAGAATTCAGGCAGCAGGTTTCAGCGGGGAATCAGTAGCAGTTTGCTGAAGCCAGGCCGAGTGAGGAACAAACCGAATCCAGCAGATCAGAAAGGCTAGAAGAAGTTGTAATAATTTAGCTCATTATGTTTTTGTATTCTGCTTAAAAAGGCAGCAGATTTCAAGAATGAAACAGAAGCAGGTGGCAGAACCTAGGCTGTGAACCAGGCAGCAGGTTCTAGAAGGCAACAGGAACCAGCAGAATGCACAGGAAACCGGGCAGCAGGTTCCAGCAGACAACCAGTGACAGGTTGCTGGAGAAAAGCAGAGCAAGGAATGAAACAGGAAAACAGAAGATTTGGAAAACTAGAAGAATTTGTAATTTCTAGTTTATGATGTTTTTGTACTTTGTTGTAAGTCAGAAAAGATTTTTGTAATTTGTTATGTTTACAGAGATGGTGAATCACTGTCTGTAGTGAGTTGCACCAGATTGAAGGGTTGTAAGGTGGTAAAAGGGATGCAGGAAAAAAAGGGAACCTACCTAGTAGGTGGCCTTGGATTCGCATTGCCTTAGGCCTGTAATCTTGTTACATTACAGTGAGCAATAATACATTTCTGACTTGCACCAAAAACATTGGCATCGCAGCTTTCTCTCTCCAAAAAAATGCTCTCGTCTCTCTCCTCTACACCACTCGGCCATTGACGCAGCTGTGAGTTTCGATGGGGAAGAAAGACAAGACAAAAAGAGGGACAGAAAAGCACGATGTCAATGGGGAAAATTCAGTACCACCGAGTCCTACAAAAACTGGGAAACACAGGCAAAGCCCAAGCACGAATCGAGACAACCTAGATCGGGTTGTGCGCAACCTTACTGAGGAATTGGAAGCACCGGAGGACATGACTCCTGAAGTACAACCAGAAACAGTTCAACAAATGGAGCTAGCTAGAGAGAAGATGAACACTTGGCTCTCGAAGATGAAGGATAAGGCAAGAACTCACTTCTCGTCTGAAGATGAGGAAGAGGTCCCAGAACAAGCAAAACAACAAGGAACTGCAACTGTAGGTAATACCTCAGCTTGGGAAAAATTTGACATCTCCAAACTGAAAAATGCGGGATTTAAATTAGATTTTATTGCTCCTAAAATGCATGAGGGAAAACCTGTGGGGGAAATTAGCTTCAAGGACATTGAGTCTGAAATTAATTATTGGAATCAAGCAATTGTTTGCTATGTTATAGGGTCAAGACCACCAATTAATGTGCTAAGTGGATTTCTTAGAAGAATCTGGGCAAAACGAGGGATGAACAAAATTGCCATGATGAAAAATGGGTTGGTTCTGGTTCGGTTTGACTCCCTAGAGCAGAGGGATGCTGTACTACAGGAGGGGGTCTATCACTTTGACAATAAACCCATGATTGTAAGACCTTGGTCTGAAAATGTAGATTATGCGCAAGAGGAATTAACCTCGGTGCCAATTTGGGTAAAATTCCCGGGACTTAATGTGAAGTACTGGAATGCAATGGGATTGAGCAAGATAGCAAGCCTTGTAGGAAGACCAATGGTGGAAGATAGAAACACAGAACTTAAAATTGGAATTCAATATGCCAGGGTGATGATTGAAGTTGAAATTGGAGCTGTTTACCCTAACAAGGTTCACTACAAGAAGGAGCAGGGCAATGTTGTGGAACAGGAAGTGGAATATGATTGGAAGCCTATTTTATGCAGCCACTGCAAACAATATGGGCACAGTGAGACAGAATGCAGAAGGAAAGCTGCTGCAGTGCCTGTGATCCAAGCAGTACCTGCACAGAACCCACCAGGGCCACAAGAAAACCCCAGGAAACAGCAATGGCAGAATGCTGGGAGGGGGAGAGGAAGAATGGGTATTGCAGGGAGAAGAACAAGAGCTGGGAGGGGATATTACAGACAAATACAGCAACAGCAAAATGATAATCCACAGACAAACAATCCTTTTGCAGCACTGCAGAATGAAGAAGAAGCACAGGAAGAGCAACTGTCACAAAAAGAAACTACAGAACCTGACATACAAAAGGAGCTGCTCACAGGTATGGTTCCAGGAAATGGTAAGGCTCCTATCTTGACTGTTAGTCATGGATAGGATCCTTATATGGAATGTAAGAGGCCTGAATGGCCCAAATAAACAGAGGGATGTTGGCCTATTCTGCAAAAAAAAACAAATGTGGATTGGTAGCTTTCCTAAAAACAAAAATCAGAAGAATTAATCTAGAAAAAAACATAAATAGTTTCATGCGAGGGTGGGAATCCTACAGCAATCACAATGAACATAGGCTAGGAAGAATTTGGATAAGATGGTTACCAGACATTTTTCATGTCACTGTGCTTTTCTCTTCTATACAAATGATCATATGCAAGGTAATTAATTTAGTAAGGAAAAAAGATTTTGTGGTGAGTTTTGTGTATGGGCAAAATGAAAAAGAAGACAGGAAACAATTATGGAAGGATCTTAGGGATTTTGCAATTAATTGTAATAATCCTTGGATTGTGGGTGGGGATTTTAATAATGTATTGCTTCCTGGTAATAGGCAAGGGGGACAACCAGTTACTCTTGCTGAAATACAGGATTTCAAAATCTGCATTGAGGACTGCTTTCTCACTGAAATGGCTTGGTCTGGGTGCTAATACACATGGAACAATAAGCATGAGGAGGGAGGGAGAGTGTACTCTAAAATAGACTGGGTTTTTAACAATAGCCTATGGATGCAGGAGATTGATCAGTGCACTCTACAGTTTTTACCAGAGGATGTATCTGATCACTCTCCTATTTGTCTAACTCTCCATGAAGAAACCAAGAAAAGAAACATTCCCTTTAAATTCTTTAACATGTGGTGCCTCCACCCTGAATTCCAAGCTATGGTGCAGCAAGCTTGGAATTGCAGAGCTCAGGGCACAAAAATGTTCAAAGTGTACAAGAAGCTCAAAAGGGTGAGAAATGTCCTGAAAAAGCTAAACAGAGAGCAATTTAGTGATATTTTGGCTCAGGCTGAAATTGCTAGAACTGTAATGAACCAAGCTCAGACAGATGCAAACAAGGAGCCCCTCAATGTGGCGCTGCAACAGAAAGAGATACAAGCCAGGAAGAAGTACAATGAAGTGAACTTAGCAGCTGAGAATTTTTTGCAGCAGAAGAGCAAAGCTAAGTGGATTCAGTTGGGAGATGGGAACAACCAGTTCTTCCATGCAGTTATGAAACAGAGAAGACAAATGAACAGACTACACTGCATCAAGACACAGGAAGATGTATTATTAGAAGACCAGGATTTGATTATTGAGGAAATTGTGGGATTTTACATGAAAATGTTGGGAGTGTCTGGGGTCAGGGATACCACAGCAGAAAACTGTTTCTTCTCAGCAGGCCATAGATTGAACATACACCAACAGATGACCATTATTGCCCCTGTGAGTGCTGAAGAAGTGAAGTTAGCCATGTTTGATATTGACTGTAACAAAAGTCCAGGCCCTAATGGCTTTGGATCGGGGTTTTTCAAAGAAGCTTGGCACATTGTGGGAGATGATGTGACTGAAGCCATCACTGACTTTTTTGACTTATCCAAATTGCTCAAAGAGGTGAATGCCACAAATTTATGTCTTGTGCAGAAGATAGCAAACCCTGAGAAGGCTTCTGATTTCAGACCAATTGCCTGCTGCAATACCATCTACAAATGCATCTCCAAGATCTTGTGTGGGAGATTGGCAGAAGTGCTTCCTGACCTAGTCTCTGTGAACCAGGGAGCTTTTGTGGCTCAGAGATCAATTACACACAACATAATGATATGCCAGGATCTTATCAAGCACTACAACAGAAAACAATCCTCTACTAGATGCTTGATGAAGATTGACCTAAGGAAAGCCTATGACACTATTCATTGGAGTTTTGTCAAGGAAATGCTGCAAGGGTACGGGTTCCCGGTAAAATTCATTGGTTGGGTTCTGGAGTGCATCCAAACTGCAAGTTTCAGCATCAACATCAATGGGGAGACCCATGGGTTTTTTCCTGCTAAGCGAGGCATTAGACAGGGAGATCCAATATCTCCACTCATTTTTGTGTTGGTAATGGAGTATCTATCAAGAATCCTGAAAATAGCATGTATGGAAAGGAGCTTTAGCTGGCATCCCATGTGCAAAGAACTGGCACTGAGTCACCTCTGTTTTGCTGATGACTTGTTGTGTTTCTGCAAAGCAGCACCTGAATCTGTGAGTATTATGATGAATAGCTTGAATTATTTTTCACAAGCTACTGGCCTGATTGCAAATAAAGAGAATTCAAACATGTACATTGCTGGTGTAAGTGAACAAGTGAAGAGTGAGCTGCTAGGCTTATCAGGTTTCAGAGAAGGAACACTACCCATGAAATATCTGGGGGTGCCACTATCTCCATCCAAATGGAGCAAAATTGATTGTGAATGCCTGGTGGACAAAATGACTAAAAAGCTTCAGATTTGGGCATCCAGAAATCTCTCATATGCAGGAAGGGCTCAACTTATAAATTCTGTATTATTCTCTATTCATGTTTACTGGTCAAGCATTTTTATAATGCCTGCTGGGGTACTCAAAAGTGTGGAGCAAAAATGCAGATCTTTTTTGTGGGGCTCTACTGATCAGAAACAGAAGCCTAGCTTGGTGGCATAGGATATGATATGCAGACCAAGGAAAAATGGGGGAATAAACATCAAAAATTGCAAATGGTTCAATATTGCATTAAATGGGAAGCATATTTGGGATTTAGCCACAAAAAAAGACACTCTGTGGGTTAAATGGATAAATGGGATTTATCTGAAGGGAGTTAATTTCTGGAACTATGAGCCTGTGTGGGGTGCCAGTTGGTACTGGAAAAAGCTCAATAAAATCAAGAGTATTTTCCAGGACCAATATTCAGCTAGAGGACTGTGGAAGGGCACTACTGATGGGCTCTACTCTGTTGCAAGTGGATACAGTATACTAACAGGGCCTATGCCAAAGTCCAGACATGCTAATCTGATTTGGGGGAAGATAACCATGCCTAGGCAAAGTTTCTGCTTGTGGATGGCTCAACAGGGAAGACTTTTAACAAAGGATAGGGTTCAGAAGATGGGGTTCCTGAATGGTGATGCCATGTGCAACCTGTGCAAGGAGGAGACAGAAGACCATAACCACCTATTCTTTAGCTGTAGGGTATCAGCAGGGATCCTGGATCAGGTAAGAGGATGGCTACAGATATCAGCAAAAGCTAACACTATCCATGGAATGCTCAACTGGATAAGCAGACAAAAGTGCTCCTGTTTCAGAAGAGAAGTATACGCAGCAGGTCTTGCAGCAACAGTGTATTGGATATGGAGATGCAGGAACATCCAGCATTTTGAGGGGACCAGACTGTCATTGAGGCAGATCGTGCAACAGATCCAGCAGGTGGTCAGAGCTAGAATACAGCAATGTAGTAGCAAGAGGAAAATAAACAACAAAGATAGGAGATGGATAGAAAATGTGTAACTGGCTGTTTTTTTTCTGAACTATGTGTCTGTATTTTGGTGTTGATGGAAAGCATGCAGCAGATCAGCAGGAAAATCAAATTCAGATGGCAGCAGAGCAACAGCAGGGGAGATATGCAGAACCCAGTAGCCCTGCAAGGCGTGAGAACTTGTGCAGGGATTTATGCAGCAGGTTACAGCAGGGGAATCAAAACCAGTGGGCAGAAGCTAGACTCAACAGAAAGTCAGAATCAGAATACATCAGGTTTTTCAGCAGAGAACTAGCAGTTCTGTAAGACAGGAAACCTGTGCAGAAATTCAGGCAGTAGGTCCCAGCAGGGTATCTGTAGCAGGCTGCTGAAGCTAGGCAGAGTGAAGAAGAAATAAAATTCAGCAGATCAGAAAGAACGAGGACCAGAATGCAGCAATCAGTGAGGACCAGAATGCAGCAATGCAGCAGGCTGAGAAAGATCAACAGCAGGGATAAAAAATGGTTACAGAGATTTTCAGCTGATCTGTGTACCACAGCAGACCCAGCAGATAGGCAGGACCAGATTCCAGGAGAGGTTTTTGCAGGAAAAAACAAGAAGAAATGCAGGACTCCAGTACCTGTACAGGGAGCTAGACAGTAGAGTGATGTGGATCAGCTTGAATGGGCACAGCAGGTAGATGAAGCAAGAAAGAAGGAGGAATGAATTAGCTCCTGGAAGTTTTTGTTGTAATATTTTTTAGATATATATGTTTTTGTATTTTGCTGTAAGTCAGAAATAATTTTTGCAAATTGTAATGTTTACAGAGAGGGTGAACCACTGTCTGTAGTGAGTTGCACCAGGATTGAAGGGATGTAAGGTAGTAGAGGGATGTAGCAAAAAGGAACCCTACCTAGTAGGTGGCCTTGGATCTGCATTGCCTAAGGACTGTAATCTTGTTACATTACAGAGAGCAATAATACAATTTCTGACTTGCACCAAAAAAAACATTGGCATCGCGTAAAACAGCCCTTATAAGCCTATCAGAGACCCAATAACCGACATTAGGGGCCTCCCATGTCCCCTAGGGGTCTCCCATGCGATATGGGGCAAAAATATTAACGTCAAAAAGTTTGTGTCCGGAGGCCCAAAACATGTCCCCAAGAGCATTCCTGGGGCTCGGTATCCGTTTTCGCCTGAAACTTTGTCGGGGGCTCTATTATGCCCCAAGGGGACCCCCGGTGCCCCAGGAGAGTCAACTTGATTCCTGAACATTGGCATCGCGTAAAACTGCTCTTACAAGCCTATCAGGGACCCAATAACCGACCCTAGGGCCTGCAATGTCCCCTATAGGTCTCCCGTGCGATATGGGGCAAAAATATTAACGTCGAAAAGTTTGCGTCTTGAGGCCCAAAACACGTCCCCTAGAGCATTGCCGAGGCCCGGTTGCCGTTTTCATCGAAATTGTTTGGGGGCTCCATTATGGCCCTAGGGGACCCCCGGTGCCCCAGGAGGTTCACCTTGATTCCCGAACTCAAATATCACCTATGTCGCCCTTTTTCGGGCCCTAACAATGGCATCGCGTAAAATCACCTTTACAGGCCTATCAGAGACCCAATAACGGACCCTAGGGGCCTCCCATGTCCCCTATGTGTCTCCCGTGCGATAT
>CM076147.1:12840000-12847500 GCA_038025085.1 Tetragonia tetragonoides | reverse complement strand
TGACAGGAGGAGACATGCACAGTGCATAACTTTCATACTGGGGTTTTTGAGAGTTTGGATAATTATTTTCCGATAGTTCCACCTCAAAATTTTCAAGTATATTATTAAGTTACGGAAAAACATTTTTTTTTAATTTTCACACAAGGTAGCTATTTAATTTTTAATTAAAAAATAGGCTGAAAAATAGAAAATAAATAGAAATAATATCAGAAAAATTACAAATCACTTCAAAAAAATTGGGAAATATTTTTGAGACCTCACTTTAATTTTAGAAATAATTTTGAGACCTCACTCCTCACACTTGGGGGTAGGAAATTCCGGCCCTCACCCATGCTATTCGTGTTCCGTCCCTTACATTGGCATCCCGTAAAAACGCAATTACAAGCCTATCATCAAGGAAATGCTACAAGGGTATGGTTTTCCTGTAAAGTTCAGTGGTTAGGTACTTGAGTGCATCCAAACTGCTAGTTTCAGCATCAACATGAATGAAGAAGCACATGGATACTTTACTGCAAAACATGGCATTAGGCAGGGAGACCCAATTTCTCCATTAATCTTTGTTTTGGTAATGGAATATTTATCAAGAACCCTAAAGATAGCCTGTATAGACAAGAGCTTCAGTTGGCATCCAATGTGAAAAGAACTTGCACTGAGTCACCTCTGCTTTGCTGATGACTTGATGTGCTTTTGCAAAGCTACCGCTGAATCTGTGAGTATCATGATGAACAGCATTACTTACTTTTCACAAGCTACTGGTTCGTTTGCAAACAAGGAGAAATCTAATATTTATGTAGCTGGTGTAAGTGAGCAAATTAAAAATGAGATGTTATGTTTATCAGGGTTTAGTGAGGGTACAGTGCCCATGAAATATTTTGGTGTTCCACTGTCTCCATCCAAATGGAGTAAATTAGATTGTAAATGCTTGGTGGATAAAATGACAAAAAAGTTACAGATTTGGGCCTCCAGGAACCTTTCATATGCAGGAAGACCTCAACTAATTAACTCTGTATTATTCTCTATACATATATATTGGTCAAGCATTTTCATAATGCCTGTTGGAGTACTGAAAAGTGTAGAGCAAAAATGCAGATTATTTTTGTGGGGATCTACTGAACAGAAGCACAAGACAAGTCTGGTGGCGTGGGACATTGTATGCAGACCAAGGAAAAATGGTGGGATAAATGTGAAGAATTGCAAATGGTTCAACATAGCTCTAAATGGGAAGCATATTTGGGATTTAGCCACCAAAAAAGATACACTGTGGGTAAAATGGATTAATGGGGTGTATTTGAAAGAAGAAAATTTCTGGAACTATGTTCCTGTGTGGGGAACCAGTTGGTACTGGAAAAAGCTTAATAAAATCAAAAGCTTCTTCCAGGAACAATATATAGCAAGGGGAGTGTGGAAGGGAGCACCTGATGGGGCCTATTCTGCTGCAAGTGGCTACAAAATATTGACAGGAGACATGCCAAAATACAGACATGCTGATCTGATTTGGGGAAGGATAACTATGCCTAGACAAAGCTTTTGCCTGTGGCTGGCTCAAATGGGAAGACTGCTAACTAAAGACAGGATGCAGAAAATGGGATTCTTGAATGGAGATACTATGTGCTACCTGTACAAGCTGAAACCAGAAGACCACCATCACCTGTTCTTCAGCTGTAGTGTATCAACAGAAGTTCTGAATCAGCTAAGGGATTGGCTGCAAATGTTAGCAAAAGCAAATACAGTCCACGGCATGCTTAACTGGATAAGCAGACAAAAATGCTCAAGATTCAGGAAGGAAGTGTATGCAGCAGGGCTTGCAGCAGCAGTTTACTGGATATGGAGATGCAGGAACCTCCAGTACTTTGAGGGGTGCAGAATGACACTATCGCAGATCATGCAACAGATTCAGCAGGCAGTCAGAATCAGAATACAGCAATGCAGCAGCAGCAAGAGAAAGATTAACAGCAAGGATACACTATGTTATTGTAGTTGCTGTAAGTAGGAAATGGTTGTTTTTCCTGTTTCAGGTATGTTTGAGCCACTGGTTGCAGTGTGCTGGTCCAGTAATGTTAGGACTCTTTGGTTATTAGGGGATGTAGATCCCAAGGAACCCTACCTAGTAGGTGGCCTTGTATTTACATCGCCCTGTGGGCTGTAATCTTGCTACATTACAGCTAGCTTTTTAATACAATTTCTGATTTGCACCAAAAAAAAAAAAAACAAAAAAAAAACATTGGCATCGCGTAAATCAGCCCTTACAAGCTTATCAGAGACCCAATAACTGACCCTAGAGGCCTCCCATGTCCCCTAGGGGTTTGTCGTGCGATATGGGGCGAAAATATTAACGTCGAAAAGTTTACGGCCCTAGGCCCAAAACACGTCCCTTAGAGCATTCCTGGCGCCCGGTTGCCGTTTTCACCTGAAATTTTGTCGGGGGCTCTATTATGGCCCTAGGGGATCCCCAATGCCCCGGGAGGGACAACTTGATTCCCGAACTCAGATATCACACATGTCGCCTGTTTTCGGGCCCTAATATTGGCATCGTGTAAAACCGCCCTTACAAGGCTATCAGTGACCCAATAACCAACCCTAGGGGCCTCCCATGTCCCCTATGGGTCTCCCGTGCGATATGGGGCAAAAATATTAACGTCGAAAAGTTTGCGTCCGGAGGCCTAAAACACGTCCCCTAGAGCATTCCCGGGGCCCGGTTGCCGTTTTCGCCCGAAATTTTTTTGGGGGCTCTATTATGGCCCTAGAGGACCCCCGGTGCCCCAGGAGGTTAACCTTCATTCCCGAACTCAGATATCACCCATGTCGCCCGTTTTCGGGGCCTTAACATTGGCATCGCGTAAAACCGCCCTTACAAGCCTATCAGGGACCCAATAACCGACCCAGGGGCCTCCCATCTTCCTTTGGAGTGTCCTGTGCGATATGGGGCGAAAATATTAACGTCGAAAAGTTTGCGTCCGGAGGCCCAAAGACACGTGCCCTAGAGCATTCCTGGGGCATGGGTGCTCACGTGGCCCGGTCATGGTGCTGCAACGCATGGGTCATGGTGCTGCATGGTCCTACACCGCATGGGTCATGGTGCTGCATCTTGCTGCAACGCATGGGTCATGGTGCTGCAACACATGGGTCATAATGTTGCATCGCATGGGTTATGGTGTTGCATCGCATGGGTCATGGTGTTGCATCGTGCTGCAACGAATGGGTTATGGTGTTGTATTGCATGGGTCATGGTGTTGCATCGCATGGGTCATGGTGCTGCATCGCATGGGTCATGGTAGTTCATCGTGCTGCAATGCATGAGTCATGGTGTGGCATCGTGCTACATCGCATGGGTCATGGTGTTGCATCGTGCTGCAACGCATGGGTCATGGTGTTGCATCGTGCTGCATCGCATGGGTCATGGTGTTGCATCGCATGGGTCATGGTGTTGCATCCTGCTGCAACGCATGGGTCATGATGGTGCATCGTGCTGCAACGCATGGGTCATGGTGCTGCATAAGGCTGCAACGGATGGGCCATGGTGCTGCGTCGTGGGACATGGGTGATGCAACGCCATGGCTCATGGTGCTGCGCATGGGCCATGTGTCATGGGATAAGGTGCTCCGTCATGGGACACAGGACAAGTTGCTGCGTCAAGGGATATGGGACAAGGAGCTGCGTCATGGGACATAGGACAAGGTGCTGCGTCATGGGACATGGGTCATGGGACAAGGTTCTGCGTCATGGGACAAGGTGTTGCGTCATTGGTCATGGCACGAGGTGATGCGTCAAGGTGCTGCAGCGCCATGGGAAAAGGGTGTTGCAACGTCAAGGGACAAGGTGATGCAGCACCATGGGACAAGGGTGCTGCAGCGCCATGGGACAAGGGTGCTGCAGCCCCGTGGGACAAAGGAGCTATAGCCTCTAGGACATGTGTTTCATACTTGGGATGTTTTCATACTTAGCACTGAGGCCTCTTTCTTTGTCTCTTGTCACTTGTGTTCATGCTTAGCCCTTGTATCCTTTTTACTAACCACTTTTTTAACCAACATAGCAAGAATTGGAGATTTGGGGGGAAGGGGGGAGGGACGAATCGAATCAACTAGGGATGAATCTTAGTGGATCGTGGCAGCAAGGCCACTATGCCACTTACAATACCCTGTTGCATATTTAAGTCGTCTGCAAGGCCACTATGCCACATAATTAGTCGGTAGGAATTGTTCTTCATGGAGGCCCTCGCGGTGCATCAGCCGCGCTGGCTTAGCCTACGACACGTGCCCTTGGGGGCCGAGGCCCCTACTGCTGGTCGGCAATCGGACCACGAGCGCATGCATCACTTCTGGACCGGATTCTGACTTAGAGGCGTTCAGTCATAATCCAACACACGGTAGCTTCGCGCCACTTGCGTTTCAACCATGCGCGATGACCAATTGTGTGAATCAACGGCTCCTCTCGTACTAGGTTGAATTACCATCGTGACACTGTCATCAGTAGGGTAAAACTAACCTGTCTCACGACTTGAATTACCATCGTGACACTATCATCAGTAGGGTAAAACTAACCTGTCTCACGACGGTCTAAACCGAGCTCACGTTCCCTATTGATGGGTGAACAATCCAAGACTTGGTGAGTTCTGCTTCACAATGATAGGAAGAGCCGACATCGAAGGATAAAAAAGCAACGTCGCTATGAACGATTGGCTCCCACAACCAGTTATCCCTGTGGTAACTTTTCTGACACCTCTAGTTCAAATTCCGAAGATATAAAGGATCGTAAGGCCACGCTTTCACGGTTCGTATTCGTACTGAAAATCAGAATCAAACGAGCTTTTACTCTTCTATTCCACACGAGATTTCTATTCTCGTTGAGCTTATCTTAGGACACCTACGTTATCTTTTAACAGATGTGCCGCCCCAGCCAAACTCCCTACCTGCAATGTCCGCCGCCCGGTTTGACCCGCAAGGCGAGCCTTAGGTCCAAAAAGAGGGGCAGTGCCCCGCCTCCGACTCACGGAGTAAGTAAAATAACGTTAAAAGTAGTGGTATTTCACTTGCGCCGAAGCTCCCACTTATGCTACACCTCTCAAGTCATTTCACAAAGTCGGACTAGAGTCAAGCTCAATAGGGTCTTCTTTCCCCGCTGATTCTGCCAAGCCCATTCCCTTGGATGTGCTTTCGCTGGATACTAGACAGGGACAGTGGGAATCTCGTTAATCCATTCATACGCGTCACTAATTAGATGATGATGCGTTTGGCTACCTTAAAAAAGTCATAGTTACTCCTGCCGTTTGCCCGCGCTTGGTTGAATTTCTTCCTTTGACATTTAGAGCACTGGGCAGAAATCACATTGCGTTAACATCCGCAGGATCATCGCAATGCTTTGTTTTAATTAAACAGTCGGATTCCCCTTGTCGGCACCAGTTCTGAGTCGACTGTTCAACGCTCGGGAAAGGCCCCCAAAGGAGTCGCTCCCAGTCCATCCCCCGGCCGGCACGCTGCGTCCCGCTCTCGCCGCGCGAGTAGCCCACCCTTAGCCGACGGGGTCGGGACTGGGACCCCCATGCCCAGCCCTCATAGCCAATCCTTTTCCCGAAGTTACGGATCCATTTTGCCGAATTCCCTTGCCTACATTGTTCCATCGACCAGAGGTTGTTCACCTTGGAGACCTGATGCGGTTATGAGTACGACCGGGCATGATCAGTACTCGGTCCTCCGGATTTTGAAGGGCCGCCGAGGGCGCACCGGACACCACACGACGTGCGCTGCTCTTCCAGCCGCTGGACCCTACCTCCGGCTTAGCCGATTTCAAGGTGGGCAGGCTGTTAAACAGAAAATATAACTCTTCCCCCGAGGCCCCCGCTGACGTCTCCGGACTCCCTAACGTTGCCGTCAACTGCCATGTCCCGGTTCAAGAATTTTAACCCGATTCCCTTTCGAAGCTCGTGCGAAACGCGCTATCGGACGGGCTTCCCCCGTCTCCTAGGATCGACTAACCCATGTGCAAGTGTCGTTCACATGGAACCTTTCCTCTCTTCGGCCTTCAAAGTTCTCATTTGAATATTTGCTACTACCACCAAGATCTGCACCAACGGCCTCCCCACATTGGCTCGCGCCAGAGGTTTTGTAGCGAGCGCGGCGCCCTCCTACTTATCGGGGCCTGACATTTGCCCCGACGGCCGGGTATAGGTCGCTCGCTTCAGCGCCATCCATTTTCGGGGCTAGTTGATTCGGCAGGTGAGTTGTTACACACTCCTTAGCGGATTTCGACTTCCATGACCACCGTCCAATATGCTCTCCCTCGAACCCTTCTCAGAAGATCAAGGTCGGTCGGCAGTGCACCCGCTAGGAGATCCCACCAATTAGCTTCCTTGCGCCTTACGGGTTTACTAGCCCGTTGACTCGCACACATGTTAGACTCCTAGGTCCGTGTTTCAAGATGGGCTGTATGCGGGGCCCGTAGGCCGATGCCTGGAGCGCGCAGGTGCCGAAGCAAGCGGTGACGACGCGCGCTGCCTACCACGATCGCGAGGACGATGCTCCCGAAAACTGGGGTTTAGCTGCCCACCCAATCCGCGTCGGTCCGCTCCCCAAGCCGATCGGCGGACCGGCTATTGGCCGTTCCACATCCGATCGAGGCGCATCGCCAGCCCCCATCCGCTTCCCTCCCGACAATTTCAAGCACTCTTTGACTCTCTTTTCAAAGTCCTTTTCATCTTTCCCTCGTGGTACTTGTTCGCTATCGGTCTCTCGCCAGTATTTAGCCTTGGATAGAATTTACATCCCGCTTAGGCTGCATTCCCAAACAACTCGACTCGGCGACAACGCCTCATGGTGTGACAGGGTTCGGGAACAACGGGGCTCTCACCCTTGCAGAGGACGCTTCTCTAGACTACAATTCGGACGGCGAGGCCGCCCGATTTTAATGCTGGGCTCTTCCCGTTTCGCTCGGCACTACTAGGGGAATCCTTGTAAGTTTCTCTTCCTCCGCTTATTGATATGCTTAAACTCAGTGGGTAGCCCCCCGTGACATCGGTTGTGAGCTTTCGCTCGGGGTCCTTCGAGCTCCACTGGCGGTGTGCGTGCGCAGCGCGATCCGTGAGTTTCAATCCACCAATCGCCATGGCTGCTCGTTGCTGTGGGCTCCCTATTTAGGCCAGCCGTGCCCGATGAGGCACGGGAGGCCATCCTCCTTCGCTTCCCACGCGAGGTGGGAGAGGGAGACGCGATGCGTGATGCCCATGCAGACGTGCCCTCGACCTGACGGCTTCGTGTGCAACATGCATTCAAAGACTCCATGGTTCACGGGATTCTGCAATTCACACCAACTATCGCATTTTGCTACGTTCTTCATCGATGTGAGAGCCGAGATATCCATTACCGAGAGTCATTTTGTAAGTATGTACGTACAGGTGCCACGCCCAACGCCGGCAAACCGGACGCGGGTGGGCACTCTATGTGTTCATGTTCCTTGGCGCTTTCCGCGCCGGGTTCGTTGTTGCACCGAGAAGCACCTAGGAGCGCCCCC
>CM076147.1:12817500-12837500 GCA_038025085.1 Tetragonia tetragonoides | reverse complement strand
CCAAGGCCACCATTGGCTTCCTTATACTTTCAAGTATCTATGGACTTCTTGGTGTCCGAACAAATTGACACTTTGTCCGATCATAATTTCGCAAGACATGCTCACCCAGTCGCTGACGCGTCAACGCCTGTCCAGCGCCAATTTGGCTCGATCATGGCCTAACCAAGTCAAGGTCCATGTCCTTGACATTGTCATCGGTCACAATATCCATCATGCTCGGTCATAACGCATATGCGCCTAAGCATGTCCGGTGTTACGTGTCAGGGGGTCTAGCAAACCACCCCCACCTAAAGATTCTTACATCCTCGTAAGAGATTCCTCTCCATAGGTGATCGTAAACATCCGTAGGATCATGTTTAGCGACCGACAACCATTTCCGATGAGGGACATATTTAACCGAAAAGAATTTAAGTTCTTCGTAAATGTACGAAAGAACTTATTTAGCACATAATCCATTCAATGCTCCCACGTGGATACAGAATTGCCATATGTATGATTGATGCACAACCTTTCCATTCCAAACTTTTCCGTTAAATCCCACAATGCATCCATTCGCCATCTTGGACAATTAAGCTTCAGACCACCATCTAAAACTCTGGAAAATTTATCAAAGGACTCAATCACTTTGGAATAAATTTCCGCTTAATCAATTAGGGACAAAGTAGAAGGATTCTGGTTCCTTGCTACTCATTTAATCACCACATGAGTATGTATCGCATACTTAACTCAATAGAATCGATTCAAACCCACATAATATGAATAAGGGACTCAAGCCTTATCATTTCTTGTTAGCCATTGGTTAAATCTCATGGATTCACTAAATTCTTCCCACAAGAATAGTGATCCTTAACACAACAGTTCACAAATAGTATTGTCGTTTTACCGAACCTCTCACTTTTTGCCTTTGTTTCTCAAACAAAGTGTTCACATCCATTTGAACAATGATGCTGCACATAGCATCCTTCTCCACTGAGAAGTTAGTTTAAGTTGATGTCTCAACTAAACTGACCACCTTTCTTTCGCAAAGGTAACCTTTCCGTAAGGTTCTTTCCCTTTTTAACACTAGGGATTGGTGTAAAATACTTACACCTTTGAACGTAACAAGTCAGAATGTCGTCTAAACGTAACAAAGTGTTAGACGTCTGATTTCACCAAGAAATCTATCTCTCTTGGGAGAAGATGCGGATATCCTACATATTCCGACTTCGATTCAGTGTCACGGACAACCTGAATATTCCCAAAATTTTCGACATTGTCCAAGGAACACTGGACATGTCGAGAGAAGACAGACAATGGACTCTTTCCAGTCGTCTAGGGGAGCACGAAGAGGCTTCCTCGAGTCGTAGGTCACCACCTCTATCCTTTCTCCTTAAGGCTTTGTACGCTTTTTACACAAAGTGAGTGTTAAGCAACTTATGTCGGACCAACTTACGTTGGACCAACTACCGCTGTTGCTGCCTCCGCGGTCTCACTTGCGCCTATGCCTTTGCATTTTTCCCGGTGTTACTTTCCTTTTTAAGTATCTTTCAACATAGTTTCCATTAACCACTTCCGTTAGGCTACTCGTGGCATTGTGTTCAGTTTGTCTCGCCCACCCGTGTGTTGCTTTCTCGTGGAACAGTATCCTTTTGGCCTCTAAGGCGAGGTCTAGTGACTCACAACTTGTCGCACAAGCGTCACATTGTCCTCTCCAACCTTTAGGCAACGTTCCTGCCTGCCTCAACCTGATGTGCTTGGCAACGTTACTGTTATCATTTACTGAAAACGTTCAAGGGCATGCGCAAGGCTTTTGATATCTGTTTCAAGCATACATACAGCACAACATACATTGCAAATGGAAATAGAAGATAACATTTCATTAAGGTAATTTGCATAATTAAAGAAATGAAGGGAAACACCATGCTGGATTAGAAATATCAGTTCTAGAATTCAAATACGAAACTTAACCAAAAGCAACGTAAATCACGAACGCAAACCATCAGTGCACTTGCGTCGTGCGTGGACCGTTGTCCACTTAGGCATCCGGGTTGAACGGACTAAACCAATACGAACCTTGCTCGGCGGCTGGGGTGTACTGGTGCGACCCGGAGAAGACAACATTGAGTCAAGCTCACCCTCGTAGCCCTCCTCATCTGGCTTGTCCTCTTCCGTGTCATCCCATTCTCAAATGAGAGTCTAGCTTAGGTCGATGTCATAACCAAGCAATTCATCCTTTTTACCAAGGATTATCCTTTCCCAAAAGGATCTTTCCCTTTATAACACTTAAGGGAGAATTATGCGCGCCACTTGAGTCGCCATACTCAAGTTAGCCTAACACCAACACGTGTTAGACTAGTGAATTTCCCCACGAAATTACTAAATCGAAGGAAGTAGTTGTCTATCACGTACAACCCTTCCATCCGATTTTTACACCAATCGAATTCTTTACCATTGACTTGTCCAGTGAACACTGGTTTAGTCGTGGGGATGAAAGCAGACCATGGACTCTTCTTATGGGTCAAGAGGAGCACATTGTGGCTTACTCGAGCTATAAGCCACTATCTCTACTCTTCACCCTTGTTTGCATTGGCCACTGCCCACAAACAATACCTGTGAGAACCAAGTATTTTTTAATACTTGGTTGAGCCATCACAATAGCCTCACATATTTTAGCTTAAGTTTGATTTTCCACGTTGTTTCCACTAAGTCCTCATAACTTAGTTCTAACCAAATGAACACTCACCGTTGGTTCAACTTGTCACAATGTAGTTGCGTACCCACCCCGTGGGCCGCTTTGAACAGGAAATGGATCGCTTGGCCTTGGGCGAGGTCTTGCTGACTCCAACCTATCACATAGGCGTCACAAGTACCTTGCCAACTCTTAGGTAACGTTCCTGCCTACCTCTCATGAGGCGCTTGGCAACGTCGTTATCCCGCTTACGGGATAACCCTTGTCACAAGTCCACTGACTTTGGACGTCCATTTTCGAAAGCATGCAACCATCAATCCCACACAGACAACATTGAATTACGGAATTAGAAACAACAACACCATGTTTGCAATATTCACAAATTGCATATTTACACAAAATAGGGATATTCTGAAATAAGCAACGTTAATTGAAATTAACATGAATAACCGAAAAGCAAACTAGCAACACCTTGCTGCCTCCTTGGGTTCTCTTTTACCAACGCTTGCTTCATGCCTTATCATAAAAGGGCCCCGTACCGTGCGTCGTCCTACTCATCAGACGAGTACTTAGGATCGTTGTCCTCCAGGTCGGAAGGGATCGCCATCACTTCCTTGGCGTAATTGGCTCGGGTTGATGATGCTGCTGCAACTTCGATCTTTGCTTCTCGTTCGACCATTCTCTGAAACGCTTCCTCTAATGGCATCATCCAATGAGGCCAGTCAACTCCGTCATAAAGTAGCCCATCGTCGATGTAAAAAGACGAGCAGGATGACCGAGTAGTTCCCAACGC
This sequence comes from Tetragonia tetragonoides, assembly GCA_038025085.1. NCBI lineage: Eukaryota > Viridiplantae > Streptophyta > Magnoliopsida > Caryophyllales > Aizoaceae > Tetragonia > Tetragonia tetragonoides. Next base: position 12,834,039 of record CM076147.1, on the reverse strand, counting down.
TTGGAAGTTTTAAGGAAGAGCATTAGTCATCGCCTGTCGTAGGGGACTATCCCTTTGTTTCGCTGTCGCCTTCGCGAACTTGGCATTCTCGTTGGCTGTCTTAGGAGAAGGTGCCTCGTTACTCAACCGATGTTTTTCGATCTCTTGTAACCATCCCTCTGGATGCGCCCCTTCTTCCTTCTTTAGACAACTTAGGTGCTCCAAACTCTTAGACTTCGTTAGTCTACCTGATTTCGCGCTTCAAGAGAAGCGATGCCTATGTGTTGAATCCGGCACCGAATGTCTAGCTCCCGCCAAACACCCGATGTTTCATCCGGCAGGTCGGACCAATTGTCACAGGGTTAAATCATGGCACTAATTTGCGCCTAACCTTTTTCGCTTATGATAGCTTCTAGCAACATTGTAGAACAGCTTACTCACACATATGCACTCGTAAAGAGGCTCGTATATTAATTACTTTGACACTTACATTCGGGTGCGACCCGCTCTCGCCACGCGAGCAGTCCTTCGACAGCCGACGGGTTCAGGACTGGGGCCCCCGTGCCCAGCCCTCACAGCCAATCCTTTTCCCGAAGTTACGGATCCATTTTTCCGACTTCCCTTGCCAACATTGTTCCATCGACCAGAGGCTGTTTACCTTGGAGACCTGATGCGGTTATGCGTACGACCGGGCATGATCAGTACCCGGTCCTCCTGATTTTCAAGCACCGGACACCACGCGACGTGCGGTGTCGTCCAGCCGCTGGACCCTACCTCCTGCTGAGCCGATTCCAGGGTGGGCGAGTTGTTAAGCAGAAAAGATAAGTCTTCCCGAGGCCCCCGCTGACGTCTCCGGACTCCCTAACATTGCCGTCAACTGCCATGTCCCGGTTCAGGAATTTTAACATGATTCCCGTTTGAAGCTCGCGCGAAACGCGCTATCAACGAGCTTCCCCCGTCTCTTAGGATGGAAACTTTCCCCTCTTCGGCCTTCAAAGTTCTCATTTGAATATTTGCTACTACCACCAAGATCTGCACCGACGGCCGCTCCGCCCTGGCTCGTGCCACAGGTTTTGCAGCGACCGCCGTGCCCTCCTACTCATAGGGGCCTGACACTTGCCCCGACGGCCGGGTATAGGTCGCGCGCTTCAGAGCCATCCATTTTGCGGGGCTAGGTGATTCGGCAGGTGAGTTTTTACACAATCCTTAGTGGATTTCAACTTCCATGACCATCGCCCGGCTGTCTTAATCGACCAACACCCTTTATGGGATCTAGGTTAGCGCGTAGTTGGCCACCGTAACCCGGCTTCTTGTTCATCCCGCAATGCCAGTTCTTCTTACCAAAAATGGCCCACTTGGAGCTCTTGATTCCGTGGCGCAGCTTAACAAAGTAGTCGCGTCGTCCTACCTATTTAAAGTTTGAGAATAGGTCGAGGGAATTGCGCCCCCGATGCCTCTAATCATTGGCTTTACCTGATAGAACTCGCGTATGAGCTGCAGCTATCCTGAGGGAAACTTCGGAGGGAACCGGCTACTAGACGGTTCGATTAGTCTTTCGCCCCTATACCCAAGTCAGACGAACGATTTGCACGTCAGTATCGCTTCAGGCCTCCACTAGAGTTTCCTCTGGTTTCGCCCCGCTCACGCATAGTTCACCATCTTTCGGGTCCCGACAGTTATGCTCTCACTCGAACCCTTCTCAGAAGATCAAGGTCGGTCGGCGGTGCACCCGCTACGGGATACCACCAATTAGCTTCCTTCTGCCTTACGGGTTTACTCGCCCGTTGACTCGCACACATGTCAAACTCGTTGTTCCGTGTTTCAAGACGGGCCGAATGGGGGGCCCGCAGGCCGATGCCTGGAGCGCGCAGGTGCCGAAGCACGTCGTGACAGCGCGTGCTGCCTACCACGATCGCGAGGACGACGCTTCCGAAAACCGGGGTTTAGCCGCCCTCCCAATCCGCGTCGGTAAGCGCCCCGAGCCGATCCCTGGTCGGCATCGTTTAAGGTTGAGACTAGGACGGTATCTGATCGCCTTTAAGCCCCCAACTTTCTTTCTTGATTAATGAAAACGTCCTTGGAAATTCTTTCGCAGTTGTTCGTCTTTCATAAATCGCGACCAATAGCCTGCTTTAATACAATCTACAAGTGCATCTCCAAGATCTTGTGTGGGAGCCTGGCAAAAGTACTTCCTGAGCTGGTGTCTGTGAACCAGGGAGCCTTTGTTGCACAAAGGTCCATTGTCAACAAACATCATGATATGTCAGGATCTTATTAAGCATTATAATAGGAAACAATCGTCTCCTAGGTGCTTAATGAAGATAGACATAAGGAAGGCTTATGACACAATCCACTGGGGCTTTGTGAAGGAAATGCTGCAAGGGTATGGATTCCCTGAAAAATTCAGTGGGTGGCTACTAGAGTGCATCAAAACAGCAAGCTTCAGTATTAATATAAATGGGGAAACACATGGGAACTTTATTGCATAACATGGCATCAAACAAGGTGACCCCATCTCCCCATTAATATGTGTACTGGTAATGGAATATTTGTCAAGGAACCTGAAAATAGCATGCATGGACAAGAGCTTCAGCTGGCACCCCATGTGCAAAGAGCTTGCACTAAGTCATCTGTGTTTTGCTGATGACTTAATGTGCTTCTGTAAAGCAGACACTGCATCTGTGAGAACAATGATGAACAACATAAACCATTTCTCAAAAGCAACAGGCTTGTATGCAAACAAGGAAAAATCAAACATCTACATAGCAGGGGTGGATGAACAAGGGAAAAATGCACTGTTACAACTCTCAGGCTTCAGAGAAGGTACCTTGCCCATGAGATACCTAGATGTCCCACTATCCCCTTCAAAATGGAGCAAAATAGACTGTGAATGTCTGGTGGATAAAATGACAAAAAAGCTGCAGATTTGGGCCTCTAGGAACCTTTCATATGCAGGGAGAGTCCAACTAATAAACTCTGTATTATTCTCCATTCATGTATACTGGTCTAGTATCTTCATAATGCCAACTGGGGTACTAAAAAGTGTGGAGCAAAAATGTAGATTTTTCTTGTGTGGAACAACTGAGCAGAAACATAAGACAGGCTTGGTGGCCAGGGATATGGTATGCAGACCAAGGAACAATGGAGGACTTAATGTCAAGATTTGCAAATGGTTCAACATAGCTCTGAATGGCAAGCACATCTGGGATATTGCAACAAAAAAAGACACTCTGTGGGTGAGATGGATCAATGGGGTGTATCTGAAAGGAGTAAACATCTGGAATTATGCTCCAGTATGGGGCACAAGCTGGTACTGGAACAAACTGAACAAGATCAAAAGTTACTTCCAGGGGCAATACACAGCAAGGGGGGTATGGAAATTTGCATCTGATGGTATTTACTCTGCTGGAAGTGGATACAGAATGCTACAAGGTAACATGACAAAATGCAGGCATGCAGATTTGATATGGGGAAAGATATCCATGCCTAGACATAGCTTCTGCCTATGGCTAGCCCAAATGGTCAGACTGTTAACAAAGGACAGACTACAAAGGATGGGATTTCTGGATGGAGATGCTTTATGCTACCTGTGCAAGCAGGAACCAGAGGAACACAATCACCTCTTCTTCAAATGCAAAGTGTCAGCTGCAGTCCTGGAACAGTTAAGGGTATGGTTGCAAATTTCAGCAAGAGCAAGTACAATTCAGGGGATGTTTAATTGGATCAGCAGACAAAAATGCTCGAGACTCAGGAAGGAAGTTTATGCATCAGGGTTAGCAGCAGCAGTGTACTGGGTATGGTGATGCAGGAATACTCATTTTGCTAGCAAAGGCAGTATACCAGTGCCACAGATCATGCTACAGGTCCAGCAAGTAATCAGATGCAGAATTCAACAATGCTGCAACAGCAAAAGGAAGATCTCCAGTAGGGACAAGAGATGGATAGGGGAAATATAGCCTGAAGTTAAACTGGATCAGAGCAAGTAATAGAGCAAGCTAACAGAATGCACCATACAGAAAGGCAGAAAACAGAACTTAACAAGGTGTCAGCAGATAATCTGGCAATTATGCAAGGCACCAGGAACATGTGCAGGAAAATGGATAGCAGGTCTCAGAAGGGATACAGAAGCAGGTTGATGCAGCTAGACCCTGAATCAGGTAAAAGGGGGCAGATTTCAGAAGGGTACAGGCAGGAACAGATCTCATCAGGAGCGCAGCAGAGAATCAAGTCATTCTGCAAGATATCAGAACAAGTGCAAGGAAATAGGCAGCAGATATCAGAAGGGAAGCAGGAACAGGAGGCAGTACAGCAGGAGCCAACAGACAACAAGTAGAAGATTGCTGGAGAACGGCAGAGCAAGGAATGTAGCAGAAAACAAAAGAATTGGAAAGCTAGAAGAAGTTGTAATTTTCTAGCTTATTATGTTTTTTGTACTTTGTTGTAAGTCAGGGAAGATTTTTGTAATTGTCATGTTTACAGAGATGGTGAACCACTGTCTGTAGTGAGTTACACCAGATAGAAGGTATGTAAGGTAGTACAACGGATGCAGGAAAAAGGAACCCTAGCTAGTAGGTGGCCTTAGTTCTGCATTGCCTTAGGGCTGTAATCTTGTTCCATTACAGTGAGCAATAATACAATTTCTGACTTGCACCAAAAAAAAAAAAAAAAAAAAAAAAAAACAAAAAAACATTGGCATCGCGTAAAACCATGCTTACAAGCCTATCATGGACCCAATAACAGACCCTAGGGGCTTCCCATGTCCCCTGTGGGTCTCCCGTGCGATATGGGGCGAAAATATTAACGTCGAAAAGTTTGCGTCCGGAGGCTAAAAACACGTACCCTAGAGAATTCACGGGGCCTGTTGCCGTTTTCGCCCGAAATTTTGTCAGGGGCTCTAATATGGCATAGGGGACCGCCGGTGCCCCGGGAGGTTCAACTTGATTCCCGAACTCAGATATCACCCATGTCGCCCGTTTTCGGGCCCTAACATTGGCATCTCTCTCGCTCGTTAACCATTAACAGCCCTGAGTTCAATGGGGAAGAAAGAGAAATCAAAGTGAGGGAATGGTAATGACGATGAGGATGCGGGGAAATCGACAGCACCACCGTGCCCAACGAAAAATGTGACACAACGAAAACGCTCAAGCAAATCCCATGAAAACCTAGATCGAGTTATGAGAAATCTCACGGATGAATTGGAGGACCCAGATATCATGACACCTGATGCACAGATTGAAACTATGCAACAAATGGAATTAGCGAAAGAAAAAATCAATTCTTGGATGTCGAAGATGAAGGAAAGGGCTAACAACCAAGGTTCGGATGAGCAAGAGGCTGAAATTGCAGAAAAAGGCAAACAACAGCAATTTGCAGATACAGGTAAAACATCTGCTTGGGAAAAATTCGACATAACTAAGCTTAAAAATGCTGGATTTAAACTGGATTTTATAGCACCTGTTATGGTCGAAGGAAAACCTGTAGGAGAAATTAATTTCAAGGACATAGAATCTGAAATTAATTACTGGAACCAATCTGTTGTTTGCTATGTCATGGGATCAAGGCCACCTATTAATGTGCTTAGTGGTTTTCTTAGAAGAATTTGGTCGAAGAGGGGCATGAATAAAATAGCACAGATGAAAAATGGGCTAGTAATTGTTAGATTTGATTCAATGGAACAGAGAGATGCTGTGCTAGAGGAAGGGGTTTATCACTTTGATAATAAACCCATGATTGTGAGACCTTGGGCTGAGAATATAGACTATGTACATGAGGAACTCACATATGTTCCCATTTGGGTTAAATTCCCTGGTTTGAATGTCAAGTATTGGAATGCAATGGGGCTGAGCAAAATTGCAAGCCTTGTAGGTAGACCAATGATGGCTGACAGGAACACTGAACTGAAAATAGGAATTCAGTATGCTAGGGTACTAATTGAAGTGGAAATAGGGGGAGATTACCCTGATAAGGTGCACTACAAGAATGAAAGAGGGAATATAGTGGAGCAAGAAGTTGAGTATGACTGGAAACCTGTACTATGCAACTATTGCAAACAACATGGACATAGTGAGACTGAATGCAGGAAAAAGACAGTAACACAGGAACCTGAGACTCAATCGAGGCCTAAGCAGCAACTACCTGTACAGCAACCTAAGCCAAGAGAGCAATGGCAGAATGCAGGGAGAGGCAGAGGCAGAACGGGCAATGTAGGGAGAGGGATGAGGGCTGGGAGAGGATACTACAGACAAATCCAACAGACAAACAATGCTACAACTCAGTTACAGAATCCCTTTGATATACTGCAAAATACAGATGGGGAACAGGAGGGGAAGCAGACACAAGGTCCAGAAACAGTGCCAGGCACACAAGATGATCAGACACAAGAGAAAGTGCCAATACATGGTAAGTCTCCTATCTTGACTAGTAGTCATGGATAGGTTGCTTATATGGAATGTTAGAGGCCTGAATGGCCCTAATAAGCAGAGGGATGTGGCCCTCTATTGTAAAAAAAATAAATGTGGTTTGGTGGCTTTTCTTGAAACAAAAATTAGATTAGTTAATTTGGAAAAACGCAAAAAAAGCTTCATGACAGAGTGGGAATCCTTTAGTAATCATAATGAACATAGACATGGCAGAATTTGGATTAGATGGTTACCTGAATATTTTCATGTTGAAATTATCTTCTCCTCTGTGCAAATGGTCATATGTAAAATGAGAAATATGGAGAGGAAAAAGGATTTTTTGGTGAGTTTTGTATATGGAATGAATGAAAAAGAAGATAGGAAGCAACTGTGGAAGGATATTAATGATTTTGCTACTGTCTACAACAAACCATTGATTGTTGGGGGAGACTTCAACAATGTCCTGCTACCTGGGAACAGACAAGGTGGCCTGCCAGTCACTCTTGCTGAAATACAGGATTTTAAAGCCTGTATTGATAGCAGTTTCCTCACTGAAATGAGGTGGTCTGGGTGCCAATTTACCTGGAATAATAGGCATGAGGGGGGGGGGGGAAGAGTATACTCTAAGATAGACTGGGCCTTTGTAAACAGCTTGTGGGTACAGGAGTTTGACCAGTGCACTCTACAGTTCATGCCAGAGGATGTATCTGATCATACCCCTATCTGCATTACTCTTCACAAAAACCTAACTATAAATAAATCCCCCTTTAAATTCTTCAATATGTGGTGCCTCCACTCTGAATTCCTAGCCTTGGTGCAGCAAGCATGGAATTGTAGAACAAAAGGTACAAAAATCTTTAGGGTTTACCAAAAATTGAAAAGTGTAAAACATACCCTGAAAAAGCTTAACAGAACTGAATTCAGTGACATCTTAGCCCAGGCTGATATTGCTAGATCAGTAATGAATCAAGCCCAATCAGAAGCAAACAAAGAGCCAGTGAATGAGATATTGCAGAAGGGAGAAATCAAGGCTAGGAGTAGGTTCAATGAACTGAACATGGCAGCTGAGATTTTCCTACAACAAAAAAGTAAGGCTAGATGGGTGCAATTGGGAGATGGAAATAATCAGTTTTTCCATGCAATTATGAAACAGAGAAGGCAACAAAACAACCTACACTCCATAAAGACACAAGAGGGCATCGTACTCGAGGACAAAGACCTGATTATTGAAGAATTTGTGGGGTTTTACATGAGTATGTTGGGGGTATCAGGCTCTAGAGATACTACAGCAGAGGAGAGCTTCTTTTCAGCAGGAAATAAACTTAATATGCAACAACAACTGACCATCATTGCACCTGTGACTGCTGAAGAAGTACAGAGAGCTATGTTTGACATTGACAGCAATAAAAGCCCAGGCCCTGATGGCTTTGGATCAGGTTTTTTCAAAGAAACATGGAGCATTGTGGGGGAAGAAGTGACCAGTGCATTTATAGACTTTTTTGAGTCGTCTAAAATGCTTAAAGAAGTAAATGCAACTAACCTTTGTCTTGTGCAGAAGATAGAAAACCCAGAAAAGGCTTCTGATTTCAGACCTATAGCATGCTGCAACACCATATACAAATGCATCTCCAAGATCCTCTGTGGGAGATTGGCAACAGTGCTACCTGATCTCATCTCTGTAAACCAGGGTGCTTTTGTGGCACAGAGGTCAATTGTACACAACATCATGATATGTCAGGACCTAATCAAGCACTACAACAGGAAGCAATCCTCACCTAGATGCTTGATGAAGATAGACCTTAGGAAAGCATATGACACAATCCACTGGAGATTTGTCAAAGAGATGCTGCAAGGGTATGGGTTCCCAGTCAAGTTCATGGGCTGGATACTTGAATGTATACAAACTGCAAGCTTCAGCATCAACATAAATGGAGGGAAGCATGGTTACTTTCTGTCTAAACGAGGCATCAGGCAAGGAGACCCAGTATCTCCATTGATTTTTGTGCTGGTCATGGAATATCTCAAGAATTCTGAAAATAGCATGCATGGAAAAAAGCTTCAGTTGGCACCCAATGTGCAAAGAACTTGCACTGAGTCACTTGTGCTTTGCTGATGACTTGATGTGTTTCTGCAAAGCATCCCCTGAATCTGTAAGTATAATGATGAATTGCATTAACTACTTTGCACAAGCTACTGGCCTGTATGCTAACAAGGAGAAATCCAACTTATACATAGCTGGTGTGAATGAGGAAAGTAAAAAAGAACTGTTAGCAATATCTGGGTTCAGGGAGGGCACACTACCTATGAAGTATTTAGGAGTCCCACTTTCCCCATCAAAATGGAGTAAAATTGACTGTGAGTGCTTGGTTGATAAAATGACAAGAAAATTGCAGATCTGGGCTTCTAGGAATCTCTCATATGCAGGAAGAGCTCAACTCATAAATTCTGTGCTGTTTTCTATACATGTGTACTGGTCTAGCATATTTATACTGCCTGCAGGGGTACTTAAAAGGGTAGAACCAAAATGCAGAGATTTCTTATGGGGGTCCACTGATCAGAAGAAGAAAACCAGTCTGGTGGCTTGGGATATGGTTTGCAGACCTAGGAAAAATAGAGGCATAACCATAAAAAACTGCAAATGGTTTAATATTGCCCTAAATGGGAAACATATCTGGGATTTAGCCACAAAAAAAGATACCTTGTGGGTAAAATGGATTAATGGAATATATCTGAAAGGTACCAACTTCTGGAACTATGCACCAGTCTGGGGTGCCAGTTGGTACTGGAATAAACTCAACAAAACCAAGAGATATTTCCAGGAGCATTATACAGTTAGAGGGGTCTGGAAGGGAGATGCTGGTGGATGCTATACAGCTGCAAGGGGATACAGTACTCTGATGGGAGTTATGCCAAAGTATAGACATGCCAATCTGATTTGGGGAAGGGTAACCATGCCAAGACACAGTTTCTGCTTATGGCTAGCTCAGCAGGGAAGACTACTAACTAAGGACAGATTGCTGAAAATGGGTTTTTTGAATGGTGATGCTGTTTGCAATCTGTGTAAAGCAAAGCCAGAAGACCATAATCACCTTTTCTTCAGCTGCAGTGTGGCAACAGGTGTATTAGATCAGCTGAGATGCTGGTTGCAGATTACACCAAGAGCAAACACAATTCAGGGCATGCTGAACTGGATAACCAGGCAGAAATGTTCAATTTTCAGGAAAGAAGTGTATGCAGCAGGGCTTGCAGCAACTGTATACTGGGTATGGAGAGGCAGGAATATCAAGCACTTTGTGGGAAGCAGTCTATATATATCACAGACCATGCAGCAGATACAACAAACAGTGAGGATCAGAATATAGCAATGCAGCAGGCTCAGAAAGATCAACAGTAGGGATAAAAAATGGTTAGAGAGATTTTAACTGATCTATTTACCACAGCAGACCCAGCAGAAAGGCAGGACCAGACTCCAATAGAGGTTTTAGCAGGAAAAACAGAAGATATGCAGGGCTCCAGCACCTGTACAGGGATCTAGACGGTAGATTGATGTAGATCAGCTTGATGGGCACAGCAGGCAGTTGAAGCAAGAAAGAAGGAGGAATGAATCAGCTTGATTGCCTAAGGACTGTAATCTTGTTACATTACAGAGAGCAATAATACAATTTCTGACTTGCACCAAAAAAAAAAAACAAACATTGGCATCTCGTAAAATCGCCCTTACAAGCCTATCAAGGACCCAATTACCGACCCTAGGGGCCTCCCATGTCCCCTATGGGTCTCCCGTGCGATATGAGGTGAAAACATGTCCCGTAGAGCATTCCAGGGTCGGTTGCCGTTTTCCCCCGAATTTTTGTCGGGGGCTCTATTATTGCCCTAAGGGACCCCCGGTGCCCCGGGAGGTTCATCTTGATTCCCGAACTCAGTTATCCCCCATGTCGCTCGTTTTCGGACCCTAACATTGGCATCGCGTAAAACCGCCCTTACAAGCCTATCCGAGACCCAATAACAGACCCTAGGAGCCTCCCATGTCCCCTAGGGGTCTCCCGTGCGATATGGGGCGAAAATATTAACGTCGAAAAGTTTGCGTCCGGAGGCCCAAAACACGTCCCCTAGAGCATTCCCGGAGCCAGGCTGTCGTTTTCGCCTGAAATTTTGTCGGGGGCTCTATTATGGCCCTAGGGGACCCCCGGTTCCCCGGGAGGGCCAACTTGATTCCCAAACTCAGATATCACACATGTCGCCCGTTTTCATACCCTAACATTGGAAAAATTGATTGTGAGTGCTTGGTGGATAAAATGACTAGGAAACTGCAGATTTGGGCCTCCAGGAACCTCTCTTATGCAGGAAGAGTACAACTAATTAATTCTGTATTATTTTCCATACATGTATACTGGTCTAGCATATTCAGTATGCCTATTGGAGTACTGAAACATGTGGAGCAAAAATGCAGATTTTTCTTATGGGGGACAACTGAACAGAAACATAAGACAGGCTTGGTGGCATGGGACATGGTGTGCAGACCAAGGAAAAATGGTGGACTAAATGTGAATAACTGCAAATGGTTCAACATAGCTCTAAATGGTAAGCATATCTGGGACCTGGCCTCAAAGAAAGACACACTGTGGGTAAGATGGATCAATGGAGTGTACCTGAAAGGTGTAAACCTCTGGAACTATGCTCCAGTCTGGGGTTCTAGCTGGTACTGGAACAAGCTGAATAAGACCAAAAGCCACTTAGTGCACAGTACACTACAAGGGGAGCATGGAAGCTTGAAACTGATGGCCTATATAATGCTGCAAGTGGATACAGAATGATGTAAGGAAGTATGCCAAAATACAGACATGCAGATTTAATCTGGGGGAAATTATCCATGCCTACGCAAAGTTTCTGCCTTTGGCTAGCCCAAAAGGGAAGACTGTTGACCAAAGATAGGCTGAAGAGAATGGGATTCTTGAATGGTGATGAAATATGCTACATGTGCAAGCTGAAACCAGAAGACCACAACCATTTATTCTTTACATGCAAAGTATCAACAGAAGTCCTGGAACAGTTAAAGAATTGGCTGACAATTTCAGCAAAAGCAAAAACAATTCAGGGAATGCTCAATTGGATAAGTAGGCAAAAGTGCTCGAGAATCAGAAAGGGAGTGTATGCATCTGGGCTAGCAGCAGCTGTGTATTGGGTTTGGAAATGCAGAAATACTCACTTTGCTGGGGAAGGCAACATTCCAGTATCACAAATCATGCAACAGATACAGCAAATCGTCAGAATCAGATCCCAACACTGCAGCAACAGCAAAAGAATGATATCCAGCAGGGATAAGAGATGGATAGATGAGATATAGAGATCCCAGAAGCACTGCAAGAAGAGAGATAAGGTGCAAATTATTCAGCAAAAGGGCAGCACAGAAAGGTAGAAGCAGGACTCCTCAGGTCCACGGCAGAGTAGCAAGAATTCTGCAAGGCATCAGAATATGTGCAGGAAAAAGGAAACAGATTTCAGTAGGGATAGGCAGTAAAAGATCTCATCAGGGTCTCAGCAGAGAATCAAGCAATCCTACAAGGCATCAGAACATGTGCAGGAAAGAGACAGCAGATTCAGAAGGGAAGCAGATGCAGAAACTAAGATGTGAACCAGGCAGCAGGATCCAGCAGATAATCCGGACAGGCTGCTGGAGAAAAGCAGAGCAAGATATGATAGAGAAAAACAGAAGAATTGGAAACTAGAAGAAAATGAACCAGTAGATTGCACAGGAAAGCAGCAGGATGCTGATGCAGGAAAGAAGGTGGAATGAATCAGCTCTGGAAGACTGCACCAGCAGAGGATTCAGAGTAGAGGGCAGAAGCAGATTCAGTGGAAAACAAGAAAAATCTGTAATCAGCAGCAGGTTGATGTAGCAAGGCAGAATGAGGAATGTAATAGCTCCAAACAGAGTCGAAAAGCTAGAAGAAGTTGTAACATTTTTAGCTATATATGTTTTTGTTTTTTGCTGTAAGTCGGAAATAATTTTTGCAAATTGTAATGTTTACAGAGATGGTGAGGATTAATTTTTGTAAATTGTAATGTGTACAGAGATGGTGAACCACTGCCTGTAGTGAGGTGCACCAGATTGAAGGGTTGTAAGGTAGTAGAGGGATGTAGCAAAAAGGAACCCTACCTAGTAGGTGGCCTTGGATCTGCATTGCCTAAGGACTGTAATCTTGTTACATTACAGTGAGCAATAATACAATTTCTGACTTGCACCAAAAAAAAGAAAAAAAAAGAAAAAAACATTGGCATCGCGTCGCCCGTTTTTGGGCCATGACATTGTCATCGCAGCAGGGCTTGTAGCAGCTGTATACTGGGTATGGAGAGGTAGGAATACGAAGCACTTTGTGGGAAGCAGTCTATCTATATCACAGACCATGCAGCAGATACAACAAACAGTGAGGATCAGAATACAGCAGTGCAGCAGGCTGAGAAAGATCAACAGCAGGGCTAAAAAATGGTTAGAGAGATTTTAACTGATCTGTTTACCATAGCAGACCCAGCAGAAAGACAGGACCAGACTCCAATAGAGATTTTAGCAGGAAAAACAGAAGATATGCAGGGCTCTAGCACCTGTACAGGGATCTAGACAGTAGATTGATGTAGATCAGCTTGATGGGCACAACAGGCAGTTGAAGCAAGAAAGAAGGAGGAATGAATCAGCTTCTAAAAGTTTTTGTTGTAATATTTTTTAGATATTTATGTTTTTGTATTTTGCTGTAAGTCAGAAATAATTTTTGCAAATTGTAATGTTTAAAGAGATGGTGAGAAACAATTTTTGCAAATTGTAATGTTTACAGAGAGGGTGAACCACTGCCTGTAGTGAGTTGCACCAGGATTGAAGGGTTGTAAGGTAGTAGAGGGATGTAGCAAAAAGGTACCCTACCTAGTAGGTGACCTTGGATCTGCATTACCTAAGGACTGTAATCTTGTTACATTACAGAGAGCAATAATACAATTTCTGACTTGCACCAAAAAAAAAACATTGTCATCGCACTTCTCTCTAAAATGCTCTCTCCTCTCTCCTCGACAGCGCTCGTTAACTACCATTAACGTAGCTCTGAGTTCTAATGGGGAAGAAAGAAAAAGCTAAACGAGGGAATGAGAATGACGATGTAGATGCGGGAAAATCAACAGTTCCACCTTGTCCCACAAAAAATGTGACACAAAGAAAACGTACCAGCGCAACTCATGAAAACCTAGATCGAGTAATGCGCAACCTTACGGATGAATTGGAGGACCCAGAAATCATGACACCAGATGCACAAACTGAAAAAGTGCAGCAAATGGAATTAGCGAAGGAAAAAATCAACTCTTGGCTTTCGAAGATGAAGGATCGGGCCAATAATCAAGGTTCGGATGAGGAAGAGGATGAAGTTACAGAACAAGGCAAACAACAGCAATTCACAGATGCAGGTAAAACCTCAACTTGGGAAAAATTCAACATAACTAAATTAAAAACTGCCGGTTTTAAATTGGATTTTATAGCATCTGTTATGCTTGAGGGAAAACCTGTAGGAGAAGTTAATCTCAAGGACATAGAATCTGAAATTAATTATTGGAATCAAGCTATTGTTTGCTATGTCATGGGTTCAAGGCCGCCTATCAATGTGCTCAGTGGGTTTCTTAGGAGAATTTGGTCGAAGAGGGGAATGAATAAAATTGCAATGATGAAAAATGGGCTAGTTATTGTTAGATTTGATTCTATGGAACAGAGAGATGCTGTGCTAGAGGAAGGGGTTTATCATTTTGATAATAAACCGATGATTGTCAGACCTTGGTCTGAGAATATAGACTATGCTCATGAGGAGCTCACGTCTGTTCCTATATGGGTTAAATTTCCTGGTTTGAATGTCAAGTATTGGAATGCAATGGGGCTGAGCAAAATTGCAAGCTTAGTAGGTAGGCCAATGATGGCTGACAGGAACATAGAACTGAAAGTGGGGATTCAATATGCTAGAGTACTGGTTGAAGTGGAGATAGGGGGTGAGTATCATGACAAGGTCCACTACAAGAATGAAAAGGGGAACATAGTGGAACAAGAAGTTAAGGGATTGGCTGCAAATGTCAGCAAAAGCAAATACAGTCCACGGCATGCTTAACTGGATAAGCAGACAAAAATGCTCAAGATTCAGGAAGGAAGTGTATGCAGCAGGGCTTGCAGCAGCAGTTTACTGGATATGGAGATGCAGGAACCTCCAGTACTTTGAGGGGTGCAGAATGACACTGTCGCAGATCATGCAGCAGATTCAGCAGGCAGTCAGAATCAGAATACAGCAATGCAGCAGCAGCAAGAGAAAGATTAACAGCAAGGATACACTATGTTATTGTAGTTGCTGTAAGTAGGAAATGGTTGTTTTTCCTGTTTCAGGTATGTTTGAGCCACTGGTTGCAGTGTGCTGGTCCAGTAATTTTAGGACTGTTTGGTTATTAGGGGATGTAGATCCCAAGGAACCCTACCTAGTAGGTGGCCTTGTATTTACATCGCCCTGTGGGTTGTAATCTTGCTACATTACAGCTAGCTTTTTAATACAATTTCTGATTTGCACCAAAAAAAAAAAAAAAAAAAAAAAAACATTGGCATCGCGTAAATCAGCCCTTACAAGCTTATCAGAGACCCAATAACTGACCCTAGAGGCCTCTCATGTCCCCTAGGGGTTTGTCGTGCGATATGGGGCGAAAATATTAACGTCGAAAAGTTTGCGGCCCTAGGCCCAAAACACGTCCCTTAGAGCATTCCCGGGGCCCGGTTGCCGTTTTCGCATGAAATTTTGTCGAGGGCTCTATTATGGCCCTAGGGGATCCCCGATGCCCCGGGAGGGACAACTTGATTCCCGAACTCAGATATCACACATGTCGCCTATTTTCGGACCCTAACATTGACATCGTGTAAAACCGCCCTTACAAGGCTATCAGTGACCCACTAACCGACCCTAGGGGCCTCCCATGTCCCCTATGGGTCTCCCGTGCGATATGGGGCGAAAATATTAACGTCGAAAAGTTTGCGTCCGGAGCCCTAAAACACGTCCCTAGAGCATTTCCGGGGCCCGGTTGCCGTTTTCGCCCGAAATTTTTTCGGGGGCTCTATTATGGCCCTAGAGGACCCCCGGTGCCCCAGGAGGTTAACCTTCATTCCCGAACTCAGATATCACCCATGTCGCCCGTTTTCGGGGCCCTAACATTTGCATCGCGTAAAACCGCCCTTACAAGCCTATCAGGGACCCAATAACCGACCCCAGGGGCCTCCTATCTTCCTTTGGAGTGTCCCGTACGATATGGGGCAAAAAGATTAACGTCGAAAAGTTTGCGTCCGGAGGCCCAAAGACACGTCCCCTAGAGCATTCCTGGGGCATGGGTGCTCACGTGGCCCAGTCATGGTGCTGCAACGCATGGGTCATGGTGCTGCAACGCATGGGTCATGGTGCTGCATGGTCCTGCACCTCATGGGTCATGGTGCTGCATCTTGCTGCAACGCATGGGTCATGGTGCTGAAACACATGGGTCATAATGTTGCATCGCATGGGTTATGGTGTTGCATCGCATGGTCATGGTGTTGCATCTTGCTGCAACGAATGGGTTATGGTGTTGTATTGCATGGGTCATGGTGTTGCATCGCATGGGTCATGGTGCTGCATCGCATGGGTCATGGTAGTTCATCGTGCTGCAACGCATGAGTCATGGTGTGGCATCGTGCTACATCGCATGGGTCATGGTGTTGCATCGTGCTGCAACGCATGGGTCATGGTGTTGCATCGTGCTGCATCGCATGGGTCATGGTGTTGCATCGCATGGGTCATGGTGTTGCATCGCATGGGTCATGGTGTTGCATCCTGCTGCAACGCATGGGTCATGATGGTGCATCGTGCTGCAACGCATGGGTCATGGTGCTGCATAAGGCTGCAACGGATGGGCCATGGTGCTGCGTCGTGGGACATGGGTGATGCAACGCCATGGGTCATGGTGCTGCGCATGGGACATGGGTCATGGGATAAGGTGCTCCGTCATGGGACACAGGACAAGTTGCTGCGTCAAGGGATATGGGACAAGGAGCTGCGTCATGGGACATAGGACAAGGTGCTGCGTCATGGGACATGGGTCATGGGACAAGCTTCTGCGTCATGGGACAAGGTGCTGC
>CM076147.1:12807500-12810000 GCA_038025085.1 Tetragonia tetragonoides | reverse complement strand
TCTTCCCACAAGAATAGTGATCCTTAACACAACAGTTCACAAATAGTATTGTCGTTTTACCGAACCTCTCACTTTTTGCCTTTGTTTCTCAAACAAAGTGTTCACATCCATTTGAACAATGATGCTGCACATAGCGTCCTTCTCCACTGAGAATTTAGTTTAAGTTGATGTCTCAACTAAACTGACCACCTTTCTTTCGCAAAGGTAACCTTTCCGTAAGGTTCTTTCCCTTTTCAACACTAGGGATTCGTGTAGTATACTTACACCTTTGAACGTAACAAGTCAGAATGCCGTCTAAACGTAACAAAGTGTTAGACGTCTGATTTCACCAAGAAATCTATCTCTTTTGGGAGAAGATGCGAATATCCTACATATTCCGACTTCGATTCAGTGTCACGGACAACCTGAATATTCCCAAAATTTTCGACATTGTCCAAGGAACACTGGACATGTCGGGAGAAGACAGACAATGGACTCTTTCCAGTCGTCTAGGGGAGCACGAAGAGGCTTCCTCGAGTCGTAGGTCACCACCTCTATCCTTTCTCCTTAAGGCTTTGTACGCTTTTTACACAAAGTGAGTGTTAAGCAACTTATGTCGGACCAACTTACGTTGAACCAACTACCGCTGTTGCTGCCTCCACGGTCTCACTTGCGCCTATGCCTTTGCATTTTTCCCGGTGTTACTTTCCTCTTTATGTATCTTTCAACATAGTTTCCATTAACCACTTCCGTTAGGCTACTCGTGGCATTGTGTTCAGTTTGTCTCGCCCACCCCTGTGTTGCTTTCTCGTGGAACAGTATCCTTTTGGCCTCTAAGACGAGGTCTAGTGATTCAGAACTTGTCGCACAAGCGTCACATTGTCCTCTCCAACCTTTAGGCAACCTTCCTGCCTGCCTCAACCTGACGTGCTTGGCAACGTTACTGTTATCATTTACTGAAAATGTTCAAGGGCAAGCGCAAGGCTTTTGATAACTGTTTCAAGCATACATACAGCACAACATACATTGCCAATGGAAATAGAAGATAACATTTCATTAAGGTAATTTGCATAATTAAAGAAATGAAGGGAAAAACCACGCTGGATTAGAAATATCAGTTCTAGAATTCAAATACGAAACTTAACCAAAAGCAACGTAAATCACGAACGCAAACCATCAGTGCACTTGCGTCGTGCGTGGACCGCTGTCCACTTAGGCATCCGGGTTGAACGGACTAAACCAATATGAACCTTGCTCGGCGGCTGGGGTGTACTGGTGCGACCCGGAGAAGACAACATTGAGTCAAGCTCACCCTCGTAGCCCTCCTCATCTGGCTTGTCCTCTTCCGTGTCATCCCATTCTCAAATGAGAGTCTAGCTTAGGTCGATGTCATAACCAAGCTATTCATCCTTTTTACCAAGGATTATCCTTTCCCAAAAGGATCTTTCCCTTTATAACACTTAAGGGAGAATTATGCGCGCCACTTGAGTCGCCATACTCAAGTTAGCCTAACACCAACACGTGTTAGACTAGTGAATTTCTCCACGAAATTACTAAATCGAAGAAAGTAGTTGTCTATCACGTACAACCCTTCCATCCGATTTTTACACCAATCGAATTCTTTACCATTGACTTCTCCAGTGAACACTGGTTTAGTCGTGGGGATGAAAGCAGACCATGGACTCTTCTTATGGGTCA
Source organism: Tetragonia tetragonoides (assembly GCA_038025085.1). NCBI lineage: Eukaryota > Viridiplantae > Streptophyta > Magnoliopsida > Caryophyllales > Aizoaceae > Tetragonia > Tetragonia tetragonoides. The sequence goes on along the minus strand of CM076147.1, from coordinate 12,808,323 downwards.
AGAGGAGCACGTTGTGGCTTACTCGAGCTATAAGCCACTATCTCTACTCTTCACCCTTGTTTGCGTTGGCCACTGCCCACAAACAATACCTGTGAGAACCAAGTATTTTTTAATACTTGGTTGAGCCATCACAATAGCCTCACATAGTTTAGCTTAAGTTTGATTTTCCTCGTTGTTTCCACTAAGTCCTCATAACTTAGTTCGAACCAAATGAACACTCACTGTTGGTTCAACTTGTCACAATGTAGTAGTGTACCCACCCCGTGGGCCGCTTTGAACAGGACATGGTTCGCTTCGCCTTGGGCGAGGTCTTGCTGACTCCAACCTATCACATAGGCGTCACAAGTACCTTGCCAACTCTTAGGTAACGTTCCTGCCTACCTCTCACGAGGCGCTTGGCAACGTTGTTATCCCGCTTACGGGATAACCCTTGTCACAAGTCCACTGACTTTGGACGTCCATTTTCGAAAGCATGCAACCATCAATCCCACACAGACAACATTGAATTACGGAATTAGAAACAACAACACCATGTTTGCAATATTCACAAATTGCATATTTACACAAAATAGGGATATTCTGAAATAAGCAACGTTAATTGAAATTAACATGAATAACCGAAAAGCAAACTAGCAACACCTTGCTGCCTCCTTGGGTTCTCTTTTACCAACGCTTGCTTCATGCCTTATCATAAAAGGGCCCCGTACCGTGCGTCGTCCTACTCATCAGACGAGTACTTAGGATCGTTGTCCTCCAGGTCGGAAGGGATCGCCATCACTTCCTTGGCGTAATTGGCTCGGGTTGATGATGCTGTTGCAACTTC
>CM076147.1:12772500-12802500 GCA_038025085.1 Tetragonia tetragonoides | reverse complement strand
TGGTGCTTCGTGCTGCAACGCATGGGTCATGGTGTTGCATCGCATGGGTCATGGTGTTGTGTCATGCTGCAACGCATGGGTCATGGTGGTGCATCCTGCTGCAATGCATGGGTCATGGTGTTGCAACGCCATGGGTCATGGTGCTGCGCATGAGACATGGGTCATCGGACAAGGTGCTGCGTGATGGGACATGGGACAAGGTGCTGCGTCATGGGACATGGGACAAGGTGCTGCGTCATGGGACATGGGACAAGGTGCTGCGTCATTTGGCTTGGGAGGCCCCTATTATTACGTGGAAGGGGCACAACAAAAATAATGTGTTGCATCGTTGCGTCCGGAGGCCTAGAACACGTCCCCTAGAGCATTCCCGGAGCCCGATTGCCGTTTTCGCCCGAAAATATTCGGGGGCTCTATTATGGCCCTAGGAAACCCCCGGTGCCCCAGGAGGTTCACCTTCATCCCCGAACCCCGATATCACACATGTCACCAGTTTTCGGGCCCTAACATTGGCATCGCGTAAAACCGCCCTTACAAGCCTATCAGAGACCCAATAATCTACCCTAGGGGCCTCCCATGTCCCCTAGGGGTCTCCCGTGCGATATGGGGCGAATATATTAACGTCGAAAAGTTTCCGTCCAGAGGCCCAAAACCTATCCCCTAGAGCATTCCCGGGGCTTGGTTGCCGTTTTCGCCCGAAATTTTGTCGGGGGCTCTCTGATGGCCCTAGGGGTCCCCCGGTGCCCCGGGAGGGTCAACTTGATTCCCGAACTCAGATATCACATATTTCGCCCGTTTTCGGGCCCTAACATTGGCATCGCGACCAATAGCCTGCTTTAATACCATCTACAAGTGTATCTCCAAGATCTTGTGTGGGAGCCTGGCAAAAGTACTTCCTGAGCTGGTGTCTGTGAACCAGGGAGCCTTTGTTGCACAAAGGTCCATTGTCAACAAACATCATGATATGTCAGGATCTTATTCAGCATTATAACAGGAAACAATCGTCTCCTAGGTGCTTAATGAAGATAGACATAAGGAAGGCTTATGACACAATCCACTGGGGCTTTGTGAAGGAAATGCTGCAAGGGTATGGATTCCCTGAAAAATTCAGTGGGTGGCTACTAGAGTGCATCAAAACAGCAAGCTTCAGTATTAATATAAATGGGGAAACACATGGGAACTTTATTGCAAAACGTGGCATCAGACAAGGTGACCCCATCTCCCCATTAATATGTGTACTGGTAATGGAATATTTGTCAAGGAACCTGAAAATAGCATGCATGGATAAGAGCTTCAGCTGGCACCCCATGTGCAAAGAGCTTGCACTAAGTCATCTGTGTTTTGCTGATGACTTAATGTGCTTCTGTAAAGCAGACACTGCATCTGTGAGCATAATGATGAACAGCATAAACCATTTCTCAAAAGCAACAGGCTTGTATGCAAACAAGGAAAAATCAAACATGTACATAGTAGGGGTGGATGAACAAGGGAAAAATGCACTGTTACAACTCTCAGGCTTCAGAGAGGGTACCTTGCCCATGAGATACCTAGATGTCCCACTATCCCCTTCAAAATGGAGCAAAATAGACTGTGAATGTCTGGTGGATAAAATGACAAAAAAGCTGCAGATTTGGGCCTCTAGGAACCTTTCATATGCAGGGAGAGTCCAACTAATAAACTCTGTATTATTCTCCATTCATGTATACTGGTCTAGTATCTTCATAATGCCAACTGGGGTACTAAAAAGTGTGGAGCAAAAATGTAGATTTTTCTTGTGTGGAACAACTGAGCAGAAACATAAGACAGGCTTGGTGGCCTGGGATATGGTATGCAGACCAAGGAACAATGGAGGACTTAATGTCAAGAATTGCAAATGGTTCAACGTAGCTCTGAATGGCAAGCACATCTGGGATATTGCAACAAAAAAAGACACTCTGTGGGTGAGATGGATCAATGGGGTGTATCTGAAAGGAGTAAACATCTGGAATTATGCTCCAGTATGGGGCACAAGCTGGTACTAGAACAAACTGAACAAGATCAAAAGTTACTTCCAGGGGCAATACACAGCAAGGGGGGTATGGAAATTTGCATCTGATGGTATTTACTCTGCTGGAAGTGGATACAGAATGCTACAGGGTAACATGACAAAATGCTGGCATGCAAATTTGATATGGGGAAAGATATCCATGACTAGACATAGCTTCTGCCTATGGCTAGCGTAAATGGACAGACTGTTAACAAAGGACAAACTACAGAGGATGGGATTTCTGAATGGAGATGCTTTATGCTACCTGTGCAAGCTGGAACCAGGGGAACACAATCACTTGTTCTTCAAATGCAAAGTGTCAGCTGCAGTCCTGGAACAGTTAAGGGTATGGTTGCAAATTTCAGCAAGAGCAAGTACAATTCAGGGGATGTTTAATTGGATCAGTAGACAAAAATGCTCGAGACTCAGGAAGGATGTTTATGCATCAGGGTTAGCACCAGCAGTGTACTGGGTATGGTGATGCAGGAATACTCATTTTGTTGGCAAAGGCAGTATACCAGTGCCACAGATCATGCTACAGGTCCAGCAAGCAGTTAGATGCAGAATTCAACAATGCTGCAACAGCAAAAGGAAGATCTCTCCAGTAGGGACAAGAGATGGATAGGGGAAATATAGCCTGAAGTTAAACTGGATCAGAGCAAGTAATAGAGCAAGCTGACAGAATGCACCAGACAGAAAGGCAGAAAACAGAACTTAACAGGGTGTCAGCAGATAATCTGGCAATTATGCAAGGCACCAGGAACATGTGCAGGAAAGTGGACAGCAGGTCTCAGAAGGGATACAGAAGCAGGTTGATGCAGCTAGACCCTGAATCAGGTAAAAGGGGGCAGATTTCAGAAGGGTACAGGCAGGAACAGATCTCATCAGGAGCGCAGCAGAGAATCAAGTCATTCTGCAAGATGTCAGAACAAGTGCAAGGAAATAGGCAGTAGATATCAGAAGGGAAGCAGGAACAGGAGGCAGTACAGAAGGAGCCAACAGACAACAAGTACAAGATTGCTGGAGAATGGCAGAGCAAGGAATGTAGCAGAAAACAAAAGAATTGGAAAGCTAGAAGAAGTTGTAATTTTATAGCTTATTATGTTTTTTGTACTTTGTTGTAAGTCAGGGAAGTTTTTTGTAATTGTCATGTTTACAGAGATGGTGAACCACTGTCTGTAGTGAGTTACACCAGATAGAAGGTATGTAAGGTAGTATAAGGGATGCAGGAAAAAGGAAGCCTACCTAGTTGGTGGCCTTAGTTCTGCATTGCCTTAGGGCTGTAATCTTGTTACATTACAGTGAGCAATAATACAATTTCTGACTTGCACCAAAAAAAAAAATAAATAAAAATAAAAAATAAAAAAAAATGGCATCGTGTAAAACCGCGCTTACAAGCCTATCATGGACCCAATAACTGACCCTAGGGGCCTCCCATGTCCCCTGTGAGTCTGTCGTGTGATATGGGGCGAAAATATTAACGTCGAAAAGTTTGCGTCCGGAGGCTAAAAACACGTACCCTAGAGAATTCACGGGGCCTGTTGCCGTTTTCGCCCGAAATTTTGTCAAGGGCTCTAATATGGCATAGGGGACCGCCGGTGCCCCGGGAGGTTCAACTTGATTCCCGAACTCAGATATCACCCATGTCGCCCGTTTTCAGGCCCTAACATTGGCAGGGAGAGTCCAACTAATAAACTCTGTACTATTCTCCATTCATGTATACTGGTCAAGTATCTTCATTTTGCCAACTGGGGTACTAAAAAGTGTGGAGCAAAAATGCAGATTTTTCTTGTGGGGGACAACTGAGCAGAAACATAAGACAAGCTTGGTGGCCTGGGATATGGTATGCAGACCAAGAAACAATGGAGGACTTAATGTTAAGAACTGCAAATGGTTCAACATAGCTCTGAATGGCAAGCACATCTGGGATATTGCAACAAAAAAAGACACACTGTGGGTGAAGTGGATCAATGGGATTTATCTGAAAGGAGTTAACATCTGGAATTATGTTCCAGTATGGGGCACAAGTTGGTACTGGAACAAACTGAACAAGATCAAAAGTTACTTCCAGGGGCAATACACAGCAAGGGGGGTATGGAAATTTGCATCTGATGGTATTTACAATGCTGGAAGTGGATACAGAATGCTACAAGGAAACATGACAAAATGCAGGCATGCAGACTTGATATGGGGGAAGATATCCATGCCTAGACATAGTTTTTGCCTATGGCTGGCTCAAATGGATAGATTGCTAACAAAGGACAGATTACAGAGGATGGGATGTCTGAATGGGGATGCCTTATGCTATCTGTGCAAGCAGGAACCAGAGGAACACAATCACTTGTTCTTCAAATGCAAAGTTGCAAAAGAAGTCCTGGAACAGTTAAAGGGATGGCTGCAAATTTCAGCAAGAGCAAGTACAATTCAGGGGATGTTTAACTGGATCAGCAGACAAAAATGCTCGAGAATCAGGAAGGAAGTTTATGCATCAGGGGTAGCAGCAGCAGTATACTGGATATGGAGATGCAGAAATACTCATTTTGCTGGCAAAGGCAGCATACCAGTGCCACAGATGACACAACAGGTCCAGCAAGCAGTCAGGTGCAGAATACAGCAATGCTGCAACAGCAAGAGGAAGATCTCCAGCAGGGACAAGATCTGGATAGGGGGGATATAGGCTGAAATTAAACTGGATCACAGCAAGGAACAGAGCAAACAGACAGATTACACCAGACAGTAAAGCAGAAAGTAGAACTTAACAGGGGGTCATGACATATTTGCAAGGAACCAGTAGACTGCATCCTGTTGCAGAAAAGAAGATGGAATGAACCAGCTCTGGAAGACTGCACCAGCAGAGGATTCAGTGTACAGGACAGAAGCAAAGTAGAAGCAGGAAGAAGCAGATTCAGTGGAAAACAAGGAAATTCTGTAATCAGCAGCAGGTTGATGTAGCAAGGTAGAATGAGGAATGTAACAGTTCCAAGCAGAGTCGAAAAGCTAGAAGAAGTTGTAATATTTTTAGCTATATATGTTTTTGTATTTTGTTGCAAGTCAGAAATAATTTTTGCAAATTGTAATGCCTACAGAGATGGTGAGGATTAATTTTTGTAAATTGTAATGTGTACAGAGTTGGTGAACCACTGCCTGTAGTGAGTTGCACCAGATTGAAGGGTTGTAAGGTAGTAGAGGGATGTAGCAAAAAGGAACCCTACCTAGTAGGTGGCCTTGGACCTACATTGCCTAAGGACTGTAATCTTGTGACATTACAGAGAGCAATAATACAATTTCTGACTTACACCAAAAAAAAAACATTGGCATCTCTAAAATTGGCATCTCTCAACATTGGCATCGCGATTTTTTTACTCTCTCTAAAATGCTCTCTGCTTCGGCCTCTACAGCGCGCGTTCACCATTGAAACAACGCTGAGTTTGAATGGGGAAGAAGGAAAAAGCTAAGAGAGGAAATGGAACTCAGATTGACGATGCGGGAAATTCAGGAAACAAAAATTGCACCCAGAAAAATGTAACCCTAAAACCAAAAAAAATCAAAAACCATGAAAACCTAGATAGAGTCATGCGAAATCTTGCGGGCGAACTGGAAGATTCAGAGATAATGACTCCGGATGTCCAAACGGAAACTGTGCAGCAAATGGAACTAGCTAAGGAAAAGATCAATTCGTGGCTTTCAAAAATGAAGGAAAAGGCAAAATCGCAAACCCCATCTGAATCGGAGGAAGAAGAACCTGAGCAAGAACAGCAACAGGAGGCTACAAATTCTGGTAAGGTTTCAGCTTGGGATAAATTCGACATATCTAAACTGAAAAATGCTGGATTTAAATTGGATTATGTTGCACCAAATATGCATGAGGGTAAACCAGTAGGTGAAATAAATTTTATGGACATCGAATCAGAAATAGATTACTGGAACAAAGCTGTAGTTTGCTATGTGATGGGCTCTAAACCTCCAATTACTGTACTTAGTGGTTTTCTAAGAAGAATCTGGGGGAAAAAAGGGATGAACAAGATAGCAAGTTTGAGAAATGGGCTAGTATTGGTTAGATTTGATTCTTTGGAGCAACGAGATGCTGTCATCCAGGAGGGGGTGTACCATTTTGATAACAAACCAATGATTGTTAGGCCATGGTCAGAAAACATAGACTATGATCAAGAGGAGCTCACCTCTGTGCCAATATGGGTTAAATTCTTTGGACTCAATGTCAAGTATTGGAATGCAATGGGTTTGAGCAAAATCTCGAGCCTAGTTGGGAGGCCAATGATGGCAGACAGAAATACAGAGCTCAAGGTGGGAATACACTATGCAAGAGTTCTGATTGAAGTGCAAATAGGAGAGGAGTACCCAGAGAAAGTGCATTTCAAGAATGAGAGGGGAAACATAGTGGAACAAGCAGTGGACTATGATTGGAAGCCAATTCTGTGCAATCACTGTAAACAATATGGCCACAGTGAAACAGAATGCAGGAAAAAGAAGCCTGTGGCTGCACCTGTGCAACAAGGGCCTGTGCATACTCAGCCTGCACAGCAGGAAATTCCAAGGGCTCAGCAATGGCAGTTTGCAGGTAAAGCTAGAGGGAGAGCCTGGAATGCAGGAAGAGGAGCAAGAACAAGAAAAGGCTACTACAGACAAGTCCAGCAGCCCAAAACTGTTATGAAAAACAGTTTTGACATTTTGCAAAATCAAGAAGAAATGCAGGAAACACAAAAGGAACAGCCAGTAGCTGTAGTGGTGACTGAGCAACAAACAGACCAGAATCCAGATGAGGTGCCATTGCATGGTAAGTCCCCTATCTTGACTGGTAGTCATGGATAGGGTACTAATTTGGAATGTCAGAGGCCTTAATGGCCCAAATAAACAGAGAGATGTTGCTCTCTTTTGCAAAAAAAATAATTGTGGGTTGGTGGCTTTTCTTGAAACAAAAATCAGATTAGTTAACCTAGAAAAATACAAAAAATGTTCCATGCCAGGGTGGGACCATTACAGTAATCACAGTGAGCATAGACTGGGTAGAATATGGTTAAGATGGATACCAAGCATTTTTAATGTGGATGTTTTATTCTCATCTGTGCAAATGATTATCTGTAAAGTAGTAAATGTTGTGAAAAAAATGGAATTTGTGATGAGCTTTGTATATGGCTTAAATGAAAAGGAGGAAAGGAGAGTACTATGGAAGGACTTAAATGATTTTGCAATTAATTGCAACACCCCATGGTTTGTAGGGGGGGATTTCAATAATGTACTGTATCCTGAAAATAGAAAAGGTGGAGTACCAGTTGCTTATGCAGAAATACAGGATTTCAAAGAGTGCATAGAAAAATGTTTCCTCACTGAAATGGGGTGGTCAGGGTGCCAATTTACTTGGAATAATAGGCATGAAAAAGGGGGGAGAGTATATTATAAAATTGATTGGGCATTTGTAAACAGTTTATGGCTCCAGGAATTAGATCAATCAGATCTTGTATTCCATCCAGAGGGAGTTTCTGACCATTCCCCAATCTGTCTGTCTCTCCATAGAGAACTCACAAAAAAAACCATCCCCTTTAGATACTTCAACATGTGGAGCCTCCACTCTGAATTCCAAGCTAAGGTGCAGCAAGCTTGGAATTTCAGAACACAAGGCACAAAAATGTTTAGAGTGTACCAAAAAATGAAAAAGGTGAGAAAAGTGTTGAAAAAGCTAAATAGGAATGAATTCACAGACATTCTGGCACAAGCAGATACAGCTAGGATAGCCATGACTCAAGCACAGATTGAAGCCAACAAAGAGCCATTAAATGAGTCAAGGCAACAGGCTGAACTACAGGCCAGGAAAAGATACAATGAGGTCAACATGGCAGCTGAAAATTTCCTACAGCAGAAAAGCAAGGCAAAGTGGATTCAGTTGGGAGATGGAAATAACCAATTCTTCCATGCAGTTATGAAACAAAGAAGAAATAACAACAGAATTCACTCCATTAGGACACAGCAAGGGACCCTTCTGGAGGATCAGAACCTGGTTATGGATGAAGTTCTGATTCTACAAGGATATGCTGGGGGTAACAGGGGTCAGAACAATCAAAGCTGAAGACAGATACTTCCAAGCAGGTCACAGACTAGACATCCACCAACAAATGAACCTCATAGCCCTTGTGAATGCAGAACAGGTGAAAAAGGCAATGGTTGCAATTGATTGCAATAAAAGCCCGGGACCTGATGGCTTTGGATCAGGGTTTTTCAAAGAAGCATGGCCAATTGTAGGGGAAGAAGTGACTGGAGCTATAATTGATTTTTTTGAATCATCTAGAATGCTCAAGGAGGTAAATGCTACAAACCTATGCCTTGTACAGAAGATACAAAACCCAGAAAAGGCATCAGATTTCAGACCAATAGCCTGCTGTAATACAATCTACAAGTGCATCTCCAAGATCTTGTGTGGGAGACTGGCAAAAGTACTTCCTGAGCTGGTGTCTGTGAACCAGGGAGCCTTTGTTGCACAGAGGTCCATTGTCAACAACATCATGATATGCCAAGACCTTATTAAGCATTATAACAGGAAACAATCGTCTCCTAGGTGCTTAATGAAGATAGACATAAGGAAGGCTTATGACACAATCCACTAGGGCTTTGTGAAGGAAATGCTGCAAGGGTATGAATTCCCTGAAAAATTCAGTGGGTGGCTACTAGAGTGCATCAGAACAGCAAGCTTCAGTATTAATATAAATGGGGAAACACATGGGAACTTTGTTGCAAAACGTGGCATCAGACAAGGTGACCCCATCTCCCCATTAATATTTGTACTGGTAATGGAATATTTGACAAGGAACCTGAAAATAGCATGCATGGACAAGAGCTTCAGCTGGCACCCCATGTGCAAAGAGCTTGCACTAAGTCATCTGTGTTTTGCTGATGACTTAATGTGCTTGTGTAAAGCAGACACTGCATCTGTGAGCACAATGATGAACAGCATAAACCATTTCTCAAAAGCAACAGGCTTGTATGCAAACAAGGAAAAATCAAACATCTACATAGCAGGGGTGGATGAACAAGGGAAAAATGCACTGTTACAACTCTCAGGCTTCAGAGAGGGTACCTTGCCCATGAGATACCTAGGTGTCCCACTATCCCCTTCAAAATGGAGCATATGGGGCGAAAATAAAAAATAAAAAAAAATGGCATCGTGTAAAACCGTGCTTACAAGCCTATCATGGACCCAATAACTGACCCTAGGGGCCTCCCATGTCCCCTGTGAGTCTGTCGTGCGATATGGGGCGAAAATATTAACGTCGAAAAGTTTGCGTCCGGAGGCTAAAAACACGTACCCTAGAGAATTCACGGGGCCTGTTGCCGTTTTCGCCCGAAATTTTGTCAAGGGCTCTAATATGGCATAGGGGACCGCCGGTGCCCCGGGAGGTTCAACTTGATTCCCGAACTCAGATATCACCCATGTCGCCCGTTTTCAGGCCCTAACATTGGCAGGGAGAGTCCAACTAATAAACTCTGTACTATTCTCCATTCATGTATACTGGTCAAGTATCTTCATTTTGCCAACTGGGGTACTAAAAAGTGTGGAGCAAAAATGCAGATTTTTCTTGTGGGGGACAACTGAGCAGAAACATAAGACAAGCTTGGTGGCCTGGGATATGGTATGCAGACCAAGAAACAATGGAGGACTTAATGTTAAGAACTGCAAATGGTTCAACATAGCTCTGAATGGCAAGCACATCTGGGATATTGCAACAAAAAAAGACACACTGTGGGTGAAGTGGATCAATGGGATTTATCTGAAAGGAGTTAACATCTGGAATTATGTTCCAGTATGGGGCACAAGTTGGTACTGGAACAAACTGAACAAGATCAAAAGTTACTTCCAGGGGCAATACACAGCAAGGGGGGTATGGAAATTTGCATCTGATGGTATTTACAATGCTGGAAGTGGATACAGAATGCTACAAGGAAACATGACAAAATGCAGGCATGCAGACTTGATATGGGGGAAGATATCCATGCCTAGACATAGTTTTTGCCTATGGCTGGCTCAAATGGATAGATTGCTAACAAAGGACAGATTACAGAGGATGGGATGTCTGAATGGGGATGCCTTATGCTATCTGTGCAAGCAGGAACCAGAGGAACACAATCACTTGTTCTTCAAATGCAAAGTTGCAAAAGAAGTCCTGGAACAGTTAAAGGGATGGCTGCAAATTTCAGCAAGAGCAAGTACAATTCAGGGGATGTTTAACTGGATCAGCAGACAAAAATGCTCGAGAATCAAGAAGGAAGTTTATGCATCAGGGGTAGCAGCAGCAGTATACTGGATATGGAGATGCAGAAATACTCATTTTGCTGGCAAAGGCAGCATACCAGTGCCACAGATGACACAACAGGTCCAGCAAGCAGTCAGGTGCAGAATACAGCAATGCTGCAACAGCAAGAGGAAGATCTCCAGCAGGGACAAGATCTGGATAGGGGGGATATAGGCTGAAATTAAACTGGATCACAGCAAGGAACAGAGCAAACAGACAGATTACACCAGACAGTAAAGCAGAAAGTAGAACTTAACAGGGGGTCATGACATATTTGCAAGGAACCAGTAGACTGCATCCTGTTGCAGAAAAGAAGATGGAATGAACCAGCTCTGGAAGACTGCACCAGCAGAGGATTCAGTGTACAGGACAGAAGCAAAGTAGAAGCAGGAAGAAGCAGATTCAGTGGAAAACAAGGAAATTCTGTAATCAGCAGCAGGTTGATGTAGCAAGGTAGAATGAGGAATGTAACAGTTCCAAGCAGAGTCGAAAAGCTAGAAGAAGTTGTAATATTTTTAGCTATATATGTTTTTGTATTTTGTTGCAAGTCAGAAATAATTTTTGCAAATTGTAATGCCTACAGAGATGGTGAGGATTAATTTTTGTAAATTGTAATGTGTACAGAGTTGGTGAACCACTGCCTGTAGTGAGTTGCACCAGATTGAAGGGTTGTAAGGTAGTAGAGGGATGTAGCAAAAAGGAACCCTACCTAGTAGGTGGCCTTGGACCTACATTGCCTAAGGACTGTAATCTTGTGACATTACAGAGAGCAATAATACAATTTCTGACTTACACCAAAAAAAAAACATTGGCATCTCTAAAATTGGCATCTCTCAACATTGGCATCGCGATTTTTTTACTCTCTCTAAAATGCTCTCTGCTTCGGCCTCTACAGCGCGCGTTCACCATTGAAACAACGCTGAGTTTGAATGGGGAAGAAGGAAAAAGCTAAGAGAGGAAATGGAACTCAGATTGACGATGCGGGAAATTCAGGAAACAAAAATTGCACCCAGAAAAATGTAACCCTAAAACCAAAAAAAATCAAAAACCATGAAAACCTAGATAGAGTCATGCGAAATCTTGCGGGCGAACTGGAAGATTCAGAGATAATGACTCCGGATGTCCAAACGGAAACTGTGCAGCAAATGGAACTAGCTAAGGAAAAGATCAATTCGTGGCTTTCAAAAATGAAGGAAAAGGCAAAATCGCAAACCCCATCTGAATCGGAGGAAGAAGAACCTGAGCAAGAACAGCAACAGGAGGCTACAAATTCTGGTAAGGTTTCAGCTTGGGATAAATTCGACATATCTAAACTGAAAAATGCTGGATTTAAATTGGATTATGTTGCACCAAATATGCATGAGGGTAAACCAGTAGGTGAAATAAATTTTATGGACATCGAATCAGAAATAGATTACTGGAACAAAGCTGTAGTTTGCTATGTGATGGGCTCTAAACCTCCAATTACTGTACTTAGTGGTTTTCTAAGAAGAATCTGGGGGAAAAAAGGGATGAACAAGATAGCAAGTTTGAGAAATGGGCTAGTATTGGTTAGATTTGATTCTTTGGAGCAACGAGATGCTGTCATCCAGGAGGGGGTGTACCATTTTGATAACAAACCAATGATTGTTAGGCCATGGTCAGAAAACATAGACTATGATCAAGAGGAGCTCACCTCTGTGCCAATATGGGTTAAATTCTTTGGACTCAATGTCAAGTATTGGAATGCAATGGGTTTGAGCAAAATCTCGAGCCTAGTTGGGAGGCCAATGATGGCAGACAGAAATACAGAGCTCAAGGTGGGAATACACTATGCAAGAGTTCTGATTGAAGTGCAAATAGGAGAGGAGTACCCAGAGAAAGTGCATTTCAAGAATGAGAGGGGAAACATAGTGGAACAAGCAGTGGACTATGATTGGAAGCCAATTCTGTGCAATCACTGTAAACAATATGGCCACAGTGAAACAGAATGCAGGAAAAAGAAGCCTGTGGCTGCACCTGTGCAACAAGGGCCTGTGCATACTCAGCCTGCACAGCAGGAAATTCCAAGGGCTCAGCAATGGCAGTTTGCAGGTAAAGCTAGAGGGAGAGCCTGGAATGCAGGAAGAGGAGCAAGAACAAGAAAAGGCTACTACAGACAAGTCCAGCAGCCCAAAACTGTTATGAAAAACAGTTTTGACATTTTGCAAAATCAAGAAGAAATGCAGGAAACACAAAAGGAACAGCCAGTAGCTGTAGTGGTGACTGAGCAACAAACAGACCAGAATCCAGATGAGGTGCCATTGCATGGTAAGTCCCCTATCTTGACTGGTAGTCATGGATAGGGTACTAATTTGGAATGTCAGAGGCCTTAATGGCCCAAATAAACAGAGAGATGTTGCTCTCTTTTGCAAAAAAAATAATTGTGGGTTGGTGGCTTTTCTTGAAACAAAAATCAGATTAGTTAACCTAGAAAAATACAAAAAATGTTCCATGCCAGGGTGGGACCATTACAGTAATCACAGTGAGCATAGACTGGGTAGAATATGGTTAAGATGGATACCAAGCATTTTTAATGTGGATGTTTTATTCTCATCTGTGCAAATGATTATCTGTAAAGTAGTAAATGTTGTGAAAAAAATGGAATTTGTGATGAGCTTTGTATATGGCTTAAATGAAAAGGAGGAAAGGAGAGTACTATGGAAGGACTTAAATGATTTTGCAATTAATTGCAACACCCCATGGTTTGTAGGGGGGGATTTCAATAATGTACTGTATCCTGAAAATAGAAAAGGTGGAGTACCAGTTGCTTATGCAGAAATACAGGATTTCAAAGAGTGCATAGAAAAATGTTTCCTCACTGAAATGGGGTGGTCAGGGTGCCAATTTACTTGGAATAATAGGCATGAAAAAGGGGGGAGAGTATATTATAAAATTGATTGGGCATTTGTAAACAGTTTATGGCTCCAGGAATTAGATCAATCAGATCTTGTATTCCATCCAGAGGGAGTTTCTGACCATTCCCCAATCTGTCTGTCTCTCCATAGAGAACTCACAAAAAAAACCATCCCCTTTAGATACTTCAACATGTGGAGCCTCCACTCTGAATTCCAAGCTAAGGTGCAGCAAGCTTGGAATTTCAGAACACAAGGCACAAAAATGTTTAGAGTGTACCAAAAAATGAAAAAGGTGAGAAAAGTGTTGAAAAAGCTAAATAGGAATGAATTCACAGACATTCTGGCACAAGCAGATACAGCTAGGATAGCCATGACTCAAGCACAGATTGAAGCCAACAAAGAGCCATTAAATGAGTCAAGGCAACAGGCTGAACTACAGGCCAGGAAAAGATACAATGAGGTCAACATGGCAGCTGAAAATTTCCTACAGCAGAAAAGCAAGGCAAAGTGGATTCAGTTGGGAGATGGAAATAACCAATTCTTCCATGCAGTTATGAAACAAAGAAGAAATAACAACAGAATTCACTCCATTAGGACACAGCAAGGGACCCTTCTGGAGGATCAGAACCTGGTTATGGATGAAGTTCTGATTCTACAAGGATATGCTGGGGGTAACAGGGGTCAGAACAATCAAAGCTGAAGACAGATACTTCCAAGCAGGTCACAGACTAGACATCCACCAACAAATGAACCTCATAGCCCTTGTGAATGCAGAACAGGTGAAAAAGGCAATGGTTGCAATTGATTGCAATAAAAGCCCGGGACCTGATGGCTTTGGATCAGGGTTTTTCAAAGAAGCATGGCCAATTGTAGGGGAAGAAGTGACTGGAGCTATAATTGATTTTTTTGAATCATCTAGAATGCTCAAGGAGGTAAATGCTACAAACCTATGCCTTGTACAGAAGATACAAAACCCAGAAAAGGCATCAGATTTCAGACCAATAGCCTGCTGTAATACAATCTACAAGTGCATCTCCAAGATCTTGTGTGGGAGACTGGCAAAAGTACTTCCTGAGCTGGTGTCTGTGAACCAGGGAGCCTTTGTTGCACAGAGGTCCATTGTCAACAACATCATGATATGCCAAGACCTTATTAAGCATTATAACAGGAAACAATCGTCTCCTAGGTGCTTAATGAAGATAGACATAAGGAAGGCTTATGACACAATCCACTAGGGCTTTGTGAAGGAAATGCTGCAAGGGTATGAATTCCCTGAAAAATTCAGTGGGTGGCTACTAGAGTGCATCAGAACAGCAAGCTTCAGTATTAATATAAATGGGGAAACACATGGGAACTTTGTTGCAAAACGTGGCATCAGACAAGGTGACCCCATCTCCCCATTAATATTTGTACTGGTAATGGAATATTTGACAAGGAACCTGAAAATAGCATGCATGGACAAGAGCTTCAGCTGGCACCCCATGTGCAAAGAGCTTGCACTAAGTCATCTGTGTTTTGCTGATGACTTAATGTGCTTGTGTAAAGCAGACACTGCATCTGTGAGCACAATGATGAACAGCATAAACCATTTCTCAAAAGCAACAGGCTTGTATGCAAACAAGGAAAAATCAAACATCTACATAGCAGGGGTGGATGAACAAGGGAAAAATGCACTGTTACAACTCTCAGGCTTCAGAGAGGGTACCTTGCCCATGAGATACCTAGGTGTCCCACTATCCCCTTCAAAATGGAGCATATGGGGCGAAAATAAAAAATAAAAAAAAATGGCATCGTGTAAAACCGCGCTTACAAGCCTATCATGGACCCAATAACTGACCCTAGGGGCCTCCCATGTCCCCTGTGAGTCTGTCGTGCGATATGGGGCGAAAATATTAACGTCGAAAACTTTGCGTCCGGAGGCTAAAAACACGTACCCTAGAGAATTCACGGGGCCTGTTGCCGTTTTCGCCCGAAATTTTGTCAAGGGCTCTAATATGGCATAGGGGACCGCCGGTGCCCCGGGAGGTTCAACTTGATTCCCGAACTCAGATATCACCCATGTCGCCCGTTTTCAGGCCCTAACATTGGCAGGGAGAGTCCAACTAATAAACTCTGTACTATTCTCCATTCATGTATACTGGTCAAGTATCTTCATTTTGCCAACTGGGGTACTAAAAAGTGTGGAGCAAAAATGCAGATTTTTCTTGTGGGGGACAACTGAGCAGAAACATAAGACAAGCTTGGTGGCCTGGGATATGGTATGCAGACCAAGAAACAATGGAGGACTTAATGTTAAGAACTGCAAATGGTTCAACATAGCTCTGAATGGCAAGCACATCTGGGATATTGCAACAAAAAAAG
Source organism: Tetragonia tetragonoides (assembly GCA_038025085.1). Lineage (NCBI taxonomy): Eukaryota > Viridiplantae > Streptophyta > Magnoliopsida > Caryophyllales > Aizoaceae > Tetragonia > Tetragonia tetragonoides. The sequence goes on along the minus strand of CM076147.1, from coordinate 12,786,943 downwards.
ACACACTGTGGGTGAAGTGGATCAATGGGATTTATCTGAAAGGAGTTAACATCTGGAATTATGTTCCAGTATGGGGCACAAGTTGGTACTGGAACAAACTGAACAAGATCAAAAGTTACTTCCAGGGGCAATACACAGCAAGGGGGGTATGGAAATTTGCATCTGATGGTATTTACAATGCTGGAAGTGGATACAGAATGCTACAAGGAAACATGACAAAATGCAGGCATGCAGACTTGATATGGGGGAAGATATCCATGCCTAGACATAGTTTTTGCCTATGGCTGGCTCAAATGGATAGATTGCTAACAAAGGACAGATTACAGAGGATGGGATGTCTGAATGGGGATGCCTTATGCTATCTGTGCAAGCAGGAACCAGAGGAACACAATCACTTGTTCTTCAAATGCAAAGTTGCAAAAGAAGTCCTGGAACAGTTAAAGGGATGGCTGCAAATTTCAGCAAGAGCAAGTACAATTCAGGGGATGTTTAACTGGATCAGCAGACAAAAATGCTCGAGAATCAAGAAGGAAGTTTATGCATCAGGGGTAGCAGCAGCAGTATACTGGATATGGAGATGCAGAAATACTCATTTTGCTGGCAAAGGCAGCATACCAGTGCCACAGATGACACAACAGGTCCAGCAAGCAGTCAGGTGCAGAATACAGCAATGCTGCAACAGCAAGAGGAAGATCTCCAGCAGGGACAAGATCTGGATAGGGGGGATATAGGCTGAAATTAAACTGGATCACAGCAAGGAACAGAGCAAACAGACAGATTACACCAGACAGTAAAGCAGAAAGTAGAACTTAACAGGGGGTCATGACATATTTGCAAGGAACCAGTAGACTGCATCCTGTTGCAGAAAAGAAGATGGAATGAACCAGCTCTGGAAGACTGCACCAGCAGAGGATTCAGTGTACAGGACAGAAGCAAAGTAGAAGCAGGAAGAAGCAGATTCAGTGGAAAACAAGGAAATTCTGTAATCAGCAGCAGGTTGATGTAGCAAGGTAGAATGAGGAATGTAACAGTTCCAAGCAGAGTCGAAAAGCTAGAAGAAGTTGTAATATTTTTAGCTATATATGTTTTTGTATTTTGTTGCAAGTCAGAAATAATTTTTGCAAATTGTAATGCCTACAGAGATGGTGAGGATTAATTTTTGTAAATTGTAATGTGTACAGAGTTGGTGAACCACTGCCTGTAGTGAGTTGCACCAGATTGAAGGGTTGTAAGGTAGTAGAGGGATGTAGCAAAAAGGAACCCTACCTAGTAGGTGGCCTTGGACCTACATTGCCTAAGGACTGTAATCTTGTGACATTACAGAGAGCAATAATACAATTTCTGACTTACACCAAAAAAAAAACATTGGCATCTCTAAAATTGGCATCTCTCAACATTGGCATCGCGATTTTTTTACTCTCTCTAAAATGCTCTCTGCTTCGGCCTCTACAGCGCGCGTTCACCATTGAAACAACGCTGAGTTTGAATGGGGAAGAAGGAAAAAGCTAAGAGAGGAAATGGAACTCAGATTGACGATGCGGGAAATTCAGGAAACAAAAATTGCACCCAGAAAAATGTAACCCTAAAACCAAAAAAAATCAAAAACCATGAAAACCTAGATAGAGTCATGCGAAATCTTGCGGGCGAACTGGAAGATTCAGAGATAATGACTCCGGATGTCCAAACGGAAACTGTGCAGCAAATGGAACTAGCTAAGGAAAAGATCAATTCGTGGCTTTCAAAAATGAAGGAAAAGGCAAAATCGCAAACCCCATCTGAATCGGAGGAAGAAGAACCTGAGCAAGAACAGCAACAGGAGGCTACAAATTCTGGTAAGGTTTCAGCTTGGGATAAATTCGACATATCTAAACTGAAAAATGCTGGATTTAAATTGGATTATGTTGCACCAAATATGCATGAGGGTAAACCAGTAGGTGAAATAAATTTTATGGACATCGAATCAGAAATAGATTACTGGAACAAAGCTGTAGTTTGCTATGTGATGGGCTCTAAACCTCCAATTACTGTACTTAGTGGTTTTCTAAGAAGAATCTGGGGGAAAAAAGGGATGAACAAGATAGCAAGTTTGAGAAATGGGCTAGTATTGGTTAGATTTGATTCTTTGGAGCAACGAGATGCTGTCATCCAGGAGGGGGTGTACCATTTTGATAACAAACCAATGATTGTTAGGCCATGGTCAGAAAACATAGACTATGATCAAGAGGAGCTCACCTCTGTGCCAATATGGGTTAAATTCTTTGGACTCAATGTCAAGTATTGGAATGCAATGGGTTTGAGCAAAATCTCGAGCCTAGTTGGGAGGCCAATGATGGCAGACAGAAATACAGAGCTCAAGGTGGGAATACACTATGCAAGAGTTCTGATTGAAGTGCAAATAGGAGAGGAGTACCCAGAGAAAGTGCATTTCAAGAATGAGAGGGGAAACATAGTGGAACAAGCAGTGGACTATGATTGGAAGCCAATTCTGTGCAATCACTGTAAACAATATGGCCACAGTGAAACAGAATGCAGGAAAAAGAAGCCTGTGGCTGCACCTGTGCAACAAGGGCCTGTGCATACTCAGCCTGCACAGCAGGAAATTCCAAGGGCTCAGCAATGGCAGTTTGCAGGTAAAGCTAGAGGGAGAGCCTGGAATGCAGGAAGAGGAGCAAGAACAAGAAAAGGCTACTACAGACAAGTCCAGCAGCCCAAAACTGTTATGAAAAACAGTTTTGACATTTTGCAAAATCAAGAAGAAATGCAGGAAACACAAAAGGAACAGCCAGTAGCTGTAGTGGTGACTGAGCAACAAACAGACCAGAATCCAGATGAGGTGCCATTGCATGGTAAGTCCCCTATCTTGACTGGTAGTCATGGATAGGGTACTAATTTGGAATGTCAGAGGCCTTAATGGCCCAAATAAACAGAGAGATGTTGCTCTCTTTTGCAAAAAAAATAATTGTGGGTTGGTGGCTTTTCTTGAAACAAAAATCAGATTAGTTAACCTAGAAAAATACAAAAAATGTTCCATGCCAGGGTGGGACCATTACAGTAATCACAGTGAGCATAGACTGGGTAGAATATGGTTAAGATGGATACCAAGCATTTTTAATGTGGATGTTTTATTCTCATCTGTGCAAATGATTATCTGTAAAGTAGTAAATGTTGTGAAAAAAATGGAATTTGTGATGAGCTTTGTATATGGCTTAAATGAAAAGGAGGAAAGGAGAGTACTATGGAAGGACTTAAATGATTTTGCAATTAATTGCAACACCCCATGGTTTGTAGGGGGGGATTTCAATAATGTACTGTATCCTGAAAATAGAAAAGGTGGAGTACCAGTTGCTTATGCAGAAATACAGGATTTCAAAGAGTGCATAGAAAAATGTTTCCTCACTGAAATGGGGTGGTCAGGGTGCCAATTTACTTGGAATAATAGGCATGAAAAAGGGGGGAGAGTATATTATAAAATTGATTGGGCATTTGTAAACAGTTTATGGCTCCAGGAATTAGATCAATCAGATCTTGTATTCCATCCAGAGGGAGTTTCTGACCATTCCCCAATCTGTCTGTCTCTCCATAGAGAACTCACAAAAAAAACCATCCCCTTTAGATACTTCAACATGTGGAGCCTCCACTCTGAATTCCAAGCTAAGGTGCAGCAAGCTTGGAATTTCAGAACACAAGGCACAAAAATGTTTAGAGTGTACCAAAAAATGAAAAAGGTGAGAAAAGTGTTGAAAAAGCTAAATAGGAATGAATTCACAGACATTCTGGCACAAGCAGATACAGCTAGGATAGCCATGACTCAAGCACAGATTGAAGCCAACAAAGAGCCATTAAATGAGTCAAGGCAACAGGCTGAACTACAGGCCAGGAAAAGATACAATGAGGTCAACATGGCAGCTGAAAATTTCCTACAGCAGAAAAGCAAGGCAAAGTGGATTCAGTTGGGAGATGGAAATAACCAATTCTTCCATGCAGTTATGAAACAAAGAAGAAATAACAACAGAATTCACTCCATTAGGACACAGCAAGGGACCCTTCTGGAGGATCAGAACCTGGTTATGGATGAAGTTCTGATTCTACAAGGATATGCTGGGGGTAACAGGGGTCAGAACAATCAAAGCTGAAGACAGATACTTCCAAGCAGGTCACAGACTAGACATCCACCAACAAATGAACCTCATAGCCCTTGTGAATGCAGAACAGGTGAAAAAGGCAATGGTTGCAATTGATTGCAATAAAAGCCCGGGACCTGATGGCTTTGGATCAGGGTTTTTCAAAGAAGCATGGCCAATTGTAGGGGAAGAAGTGACTGGAGCTATAATTGATTTTTTTGAATCATCTAGAATGCTCAAGGAGGTAAATGCTACAAACCTATGCCTTGTACAGAAGATACAAAACCCAGAAAAGGCATCAGATTTCAGACCAATAGCCTGCTGTAATACAATCTACAAGTGCATCTCCAAGATCTTGTGTGGGAGACTGGCAAAAGTACTTCCTGAGCTGGTGTCTGTGAACCAGGGAGCCTTTGTTGCACAGAGGTCCATTGTCAACAACATCATGATATGCCAAGACCTTATTAAGCATTATAACAGGAAACAATCGTCTCCTAGGTGCTTAATGAAGATAGACATAAGGAAGGCTTATGACACAATCCACTAGGGCTTTGTGAAGGAAATGCTGCAAGGGTATGAATTCCCTGAAAAATTCAGTGGGTGGCTACTAGAGTGCATCAGAACAGCAAGCTTCAGTATTAATATAAATGGGGAAACACATGGGAACTTTGTTGCAAAACGTGGCATCAGACAAGGTGACCCCATCTCCCCATTAATGTTTGTACTGGTAATGGAATATTTGACAACGAACCTGAAAATAGCATGCATGGACAAGAGCTTCAGCTGGCACCCCATGTGCAAAGAGCTTGCACTAAGTCATCTGTGTTTTGCTGATGACTTAATGTGCTTGTGTAAAGCAGACACTGCATCTGTGAGCACAATGATGAACAGCATAAACCATTTCTCAAAAGCAACAGGCTTGTATGCAAACAAGGAAAAATCAAACATCTACATAGCAGGGGTGGATGAACAAGGGAAAAATGCACTGTTACAACTCTCAGGCTTCAGAGAGGGTACCTTGCCCATGAGATACCTAGGTGTCCCACTATCCCCTTCAAAATGGAGCAAAATAGACTGTGAATGTCTGGTGGATAAAATGACAAAAAAGTTGCAGATTTGGGCCTCTAGGAACCTTTCATATGCAGGGAGAGTCCAATTAATAAACTCTGTATTATTCTCCATTCATGTATACTGGTCTAGTATCTTCATAATGCCAACTGGGGTACTAAAAGGTGTGGAGCAAAAATGTAGATTTTTCTTGTGGGGAACAACTGAGCAGAAACATAAAACAAGCTTGGTGGCCTGGGATATGGTATGGAGACCAAGGAACAATGGAGGACTTAATGTCAAGAATTGCAAATGGTTCAACATAGCTCTGAATGGCAAGCACATCTGGGATATTGCAACAAAAAAAGACACTCTGTGGGTGAGATGGATCAATGGGGTGTATCTGAAAGGAGTAAACATCTGGAATTATGCTCCAGTATGGGGCACAAGCTGGTACTGGAACAAACTGAACAAGATCAAAAGTTACTTCCAGGGGCAATACAGAGCAAGGGGGGTATGGAAATTTGCATCTGATGGTATTTACTCTGCTGGAAGTGGATACAGAATGCAGCAGGGTAACATGACAAAATGCAGGCATGCAGATTTGATATGGGGAAAGATATCCATGCCTAGACATAGCTTCGGCCTATGGTTAGCCCAAATGGACAGACTGTTAACAAAGGACAGACTACAGAGGATGGGATTTCTGAATGGGGATGCTTTATGCTACCTGTGCAAGCAGGAACCAGAGGAACACAATCACCTGTTTTTCAAATTCAAAGTGTCAGCTGCAGTCCTGGAACAGTTAAGGGTATGGTTGCAAATTTCAGCAAGAGCAAGTACAATTCAGGGGATGTTTAACTGGATCAGCAGACAAAAATGCTCGAGACTCAGAAAGGAAGTTTATGCATCAGGGTTAGCAGCAGCAGTGTACTGGGTATGGAGATGCAGGAATACTCATTTTGCTGGCAAAGGTAGTATACCAGTGCCACAGATCATGCTACAGGTCCAGCAAGCAGTCAGATGCAGAATTCAACAATGCTGCAACAGCAAAAGGAAGATCTCCAGCAGGGACAAGAGATGGATAGGGGAAATATAGCCTGAAGATAAACTGGATCAGAGCAAGTAATAGAGCAAGCTGACAGAATGCACCAGACAGAAAGGAAGAAACATAACTCAACAGGGTGTCAGCAGATAATCTGGCAATTTTGCAAGGCACCAGGAACATGTGCAGGAAAATGGACAGCAGGTCTCAGAAGGGATACAGAAGCAGGTTGATGCAGCTAGACCCTGAATCAGTTAAAAAGGGGCAGAATTCAGAAGGGTACAGGCAGGAATAGATCTCATCAGGAGCGCAGCAGAGAATCAAGTCATTCTGCAAGATATCAGAACAAGTGCAAGGAAATAGGCAGCAGATATCAGAAGGGAAGCAGGAACAGGAGGCAGTACAGCAGGAGCCAACAGACAACAAGTAGAAGATTGCTGGAGAAGGGCAGAGCAAGGAATGTAGCAGAAAACAAAAGAATTGGAAAGCTAGAAGAAGTTGTAATTTTCTAGCTTATTATGTTTTTTGTACTTTGTTGTAAGTCAGGAAAGTTTTTTGTAATTGTCATGTTTACAGAGATGGTGAACCACTATCTGTAGTGAGTTACACCAGATAGAAGGTATGTAAGGTAGTACAAGGGATGCAGGAAAAAGGAACCCTACCTAGTAGGTGGCCTTAGTTTTGCATTGCCTTAGGGCTGTAATCTTGTTACATTACAGTGAGCAATAATACAATTTCTGACTTGCACCAAAAAAAAAAAAAAACATTGGCATCTCGTAAAATTGCCCTTACAAGCCTATCAAGGACCCAATTACCGACCCTAGGGGCCTCCCATGTCCCCTATGGGTCTCCCGTGCGATATGAGGTGAAAATATTAACGTCGAAAAGTTAGCCTCCACAGGCCCAAAACATGTCCCGTAGAGCATTCCCAGGGTCGGTTGCCGTTTTCGCCCGAATTTTTGTCGGGGGCTCTATTATTGCCCTAAGGGACCCCCGGTGCCCCGGGAGGTTCATCTTGATTCCCGAACTCAGTTATCCCCCATGTCGCCCGTTTTCGGACCCTAACATTGGCATCGCCGTTTTCTCTCTCTTAAATGCTCCGACCTCTCTCCTCTACACCGTCCATCAGCCATTGACGCATTGTGAGTACCTATGGGGAAGAAAGAAAAGGCAAAGCCAGGGGGAGACAAGCAAGATGACAATGGAGGAAATTCAGCACCACCAGGTGTGACGAAAACAGCGATTCAGAGACAAAGTCCAAGCATGACCCGAGATAACCTAGATCTGGTTGTGCGTAACCTAACTGACGTATTGGAGGCACCGGAGGTCATGACACCTGAAACTGTTCAACAGATGGAAATTGCGAGAGAAAAGATCAATTCGTGGTTCTCAAAAATGAAGGAAAAGGCACGAACACTCTCTTCGTCTGAGGATGAAGATGACGGCCCAGAATTGACCAAACAGCAAGAGACAGCTACTACAGGTAATATCTCAGCCTGGGATAAATTTGATATATCCAAATTAAAGAATTTTGGATTTAAATTGGATTTTGTTGAGCCAACTATGCATGAAGGGAAACCTGTAGGGGAAATTAACTACATGGATATAGAATCTGAAATCAATTACTGGAACAAAGCTGTTGTTTGCTATATTATGGGATCAAAACCACCAATTAATGTGTTAAGTGGGTACTTAAGAAGAATCTGGGCAAATCGTGGGATGAACAAAATAGCCATGATGAAGAATGGCCTGGTGTTGGTTAGATTTGACTCCATTGAGCAAAGAGATGCTGTAATTCAAGAGGGAGTATACCATTTTGATAACAAACCTATGATAGTGAGGCAGTGGTCTGAAAATGTGGATTATGCACAGGAAGAATTGAGCTCAGTGCCTATTTGGGTCAAATTTCCTGGTCTTAATGTGAAATATTGGAATGCTAAGGGGCTGAGCAAGATTGCGCGCCTTGTAGGAAGGCCAATGATGGCAGACAAAAACACAGAGCTCAAAGTAGGGATCCAGTTTGCTAGAGTTTTGATTGAGGTGGCAGTGGGATCTGAATACCCTAGCAAGGTGCATTACAATAATGAAAAAGGCAATATTGTGGAACAGGAAGTGGAATATGACTGGAAGCCTATTCTTTGCAAACACTGCAAGAAATATGGGCATACTGAGGAAGAATGCAGAAAGAAAGCAACTGCAGCCCCTGTGCCACAAACATTGCCTGCACAGAAGCCACAAACCTTGCCTCGTAGGTCTCAACACTTGCAGATTGCAGGAAGAGGGAGAGGAACAAGAGCAGGTAGAGGCCAGTATAGGAAAAAACAGCCTACAACTGGCTCTCAGACGCAGAACAGTTTTGAAATCCTGCAAAATGAAGAAGAAGCACATGAGGCACAGACAAATACACTGGAGCCAGAACAACAGAAAGTTCAGAATGCAGTTGAGGTGCCATTACATGGTAAGTCTCCTACCTTGACTGTTGGTCATGGATAGGATACTAGTATGGAATGTTAGAGGCCTAAATGGCCCAAATAAACAAAGGGATGTTGCCCTTTTTTGTAAAGAAAATAAATGTGGAATGGTGGCTTTTTTATAAACTAAAATCAGATTAGCTAACCTTGGAAAATACAAAAATAGCTTCATGCCAGGCTGGGAATCTTATAGCAATCACAATGAGCACAGTTTAGGTAGAATCTGGTTAAGATGGATACCAAATTATTTTCATGTGGATATTTTATTCTCTTCTGTGCAAATGGTTATATGCAAAGTGGTAAATATTGTGAAAAAAAAAAGAATTTGTGGCTAGTTTTGTCTATGGCCTAAATGAAAAAGAAGAAAGGAAAATCCTATGGAAAGACCTGTCAGATTTTGTTAGCAATTGTAATAAACCATGGTTTGTTCGAGGAGACTTCAATAATGTTATGCTAGCTGAAAATAGGGAAGGAGGAAATCCAGTTACATTCTCTGAAACCCAGGAGTTTAAAGAGTGTATTGAGCAGAGTTTCCTCACTGAACTGAGATGGTCAGGGTGCAAGTTTACATGGAATAATAGGCATGAAAGAGGGGGGAGAGTATACTCTAAAATTTATTGGGCCTTTGCAAACAGCCTTTGGTTCCAGGAATTTAATCAATTTGATCTTAAATTCCACCCAGAGCGAGTTTCAGACCATTCCCCAATCTGTTTGGCCCTTCAGACAGAACCTGAGAAAACAAAGACACCCTTCAAATACTTCAACATGTGGAGCCTCCACTCTGAATTCCATGCTATGGTGCAGCAAGCATGGAACTTCAGAACAAAAGGCACAAAAATGTTCAGAGTTTACAGGAAACTGAAAAAGGTGAGACAAGTGCTAAAGAGATTAAACAGAAATGAATTTAGGGACATTCTAGCACAAGCAGACTTAGCAAGAGCAACCATGACTCAAGCCCAGATTGCTGCTAATAATGAGCCCTTAAATGAGGAAACACAGCACAAGGAACTACAGGCCAGGAAAAAATACAATGAGCTGAACATGGCTGCAGAAAACTTCTTACAGCAGAAAAGTAAGGCAAAGTGGGTGCAGCTGGGGGATGGAAACACACAGTTCTTCCATGCAGTTATGAAGCAAAGAAGACACAAGAACAGAGTGCACTCAATCAGAACACAGCAGGGGACTCTACTGGAAGATAAACAGATGGTTATGGAGGAATTTGTGAGATTTTACAAAGAAATGTTGGGAGTCTCAGGGGATAGAGCAACTACAGCAGAAGCCAGTTTCTTCTCAGCAGGACACAAACTGGATATACATCAACAAATGGACCTCATTGCTCCAGTCAGTGCCACTGAGGTGAAAACAGCAATGTTTGAGATAGACAGCAACAAAAGCCCGGGCCCAGATGGATTTGGTTCAGGCTTCTTCAAGGAAGCATGGCATATTGAAGGGTATGAAGTGACTGAAGCTATCATTGACTTCTTTGAGTCATCTAGAATGCTTAAAGAAGTGAATGCTACAAACCTATGCCTTGTGCAGAAGATACAAAACCCAGAGAAGGCATCTGATTTCAGACCCATAGCATGTTGCAACACAATCTACAAGTGCATATCCAAGATCATGTGTGGTAGACTGGCAAAAGTTCTACCAATGCTTGTTTCAGAGAACCAGGGAGCCTTTGTGGCTCAGAGATCAATTATGAACAACATCATGATATGTCAGGACCTTATTAAGCACTACAACAGGAAACAGTCCTCTCCTAGATGCTTGATGAAGATAGACCTGAGGAAAGCATATGACACAATACATTGGGGATTTGTGAAGGAAATGCTACAAGGGTATGGGTTTCCTGCAAAATTCAGTGGATGGCTAATTGAATGTATCCAAACTGCAAGCTTCAGCATCAATCTGAATGGGGAAACACATGGATACTTTACTGCAAAACGTGGCATTAGACAGGGTGATCCAATCTCTCCACTAATTTTTGTATTAGTTATGGAATACCTGTCTAGAACACTGAAATTAGCCTGTATGGATAGAAGCTTCAGCTGGCACCCCATGTGCAAAGACCTTGGCCTGAGTCATCTATGTTTTGCTGATGACCTAATGTGTTTCTGCAAAGCTTCCCCAGAACCTGTGAGCATCATGATGAACAGCATAAACCACTTCTCACAAGCCACTGGCCTATTTGCAAACAAGGAAAAATCAAACATTTATGTTACAGGGGTTAATGAACAAATGAAAAATGAATTGCTGCATATCTCAGGATTTAGAGAAGGTACTCTACCCATGAAATATCTGGGTGTCCCTCTATCCCCCTCAAAATGGAGCAAAATTGATTGTGAGTGCTTGGTGGATAAAATGACTAGGAAACTGCAGATTTGGGCCTCCAGGAACCTCTCTTATGCAGGAAGAGTACAACTAATTAATTGTGTATTATTTTCCATACATGTATACTGGTCTAGCATAATCATTATGCCTACTGGAGTACTGAAACATGTGGAGCAAAAATGCAGATTTTTCTTATGGGGGACAACTGAATAGAAACATAAGACAAGCTTGGTGGCATGGGACATGGTGTGCAGACTAAGGAAAAAAGGTGGACTAAATGTGAAAAACTGCAAATGGTTCAACATAGCTCTAAATGGTAAGCATATCTGGGACCTGGCCACAAAGAAAGACACACTGTGGGTAAGATGGATCAATGGAGTGTACCTGAAAGGTGTAAACCTCTGGAACTATGCTCCAGTCTGGGGTTCTAGCTGGTACTGGAACAAGCTGAATAAGACCAAAAGCCACTTTCAGGCACAGTACACTACAAGGGGAGCATGGAAGCTTTAAACTGATGGCCTATATAATGCTGCAAGTGGATACAGAATGTTGCAAGGAAGTATGCCAAAATACAGACATGCAGATTTAATCTGGGGGAAATTATCCATGCCTAGGCAAAGTTTCTGCCTTTGGCTAGCCCAAAAGGGAAGACTGTTGACCAAAGATAGGCTGAAGAGAATGGGATTCTTGAATGGTGATGAAATATGCTACATGTGCAAGCTGAAACCGGAAGACCACAACCATTTATTCTTTACATGCAAAGTATCAACAGAAGTCCTGGAACAGTTAAAGAATTGGCTGACAATTTCAGCAAAAGCAAAAACAATTGAGGGAATGCTCAATTGGATAAGTAGGCAAAGTGCTCGAGAATCAGAAAGGGAGTGTATGCATCTGGGCTAGCAGCAGCTCTGTATTGGGTTTGGAAATGCAGAAATACTCACTTTTCTGGGGAAGGCAACATTCCAGTATCACAAATCATGCAACGAATACAGCAAATCGTCAGAATCAGATCCCAACACTGCAGCAACAGCAAAAGAAAGATATCCAGCAGGGATAAGAGATGGATAGATGAGATATAGAGATCCCAGAAGCACTGCAAGAAGAGAGATAAGGTGCAAATTATTCAGCAAAAGGGCAGCACAGAAAGGTAAAAGCAGGTCTCCTCAGGTCCACAGCAGAGTAGCAAGAATTCTGCAAGGCATCAGAATATGTGCAGGAAAAAGGAAACAGATTTCAGTAGGGATAGGTAGTAAAAGATCTCATCAGGGCCTCAGCAAAGAATCAAGCAATCCTACAAGGCATCAGAACATGTGCAGGAAAGAGACAGCAGATTCAGAAGGGAAGCAGATGCAGAAACTAAGATGTGAACCAGGCAGCAGGATCCAGCTGATAATCAGGACAGGCTGCTGGAGAAAAGCAGAGCAAGATACGAAACAGAAAAACAGAAGAATTGGAAACTAGAAGAAAATGAACCAGTAGATTGCACAGGAAACCAGCAGGATGCTGATGCAGGAAAGAAGGTGGAATGAATCAGCTCTGGAAGACTGCACCAACAGAGGATTCAGAGTAGAGGGCAGAAGCAAAGCAGAAGCAGGAAGAAGCAGATTCAGTGGAAAACAAGGAAATTCTGTAATCAGCAGCAGGTTGATGTAGCAAGGCAGAATGAGGAATGTAACAGCTCCAAACAGAGTCGAAAAGCTAGAAGAAGTTGTAACATTTTTAGCTATATATGTTTTTGTATTTTGCTATAAGTCAGAAATAATTTTTGCAAATTGTAATGTTTACAGAGATGGTGAGGATTAATTTTTGTAAATTGTAATGTGTACAGAGATGGTGAGCCACTGCCTGTAGTGAGGTGCACCAGATTGAAGGGTTGTAAGGTAGTAGAGGGATGTAGCAAAAAGGAACCCTACCTAGTAGGTGGCCTTGGATCTGCATTGCCTAAGGACTGTAATCTTGTTACATTACAGTGAGCAATAATAAAATTTCTGACTTGCACCAAAAAAAAAAAAAAAAAAAAAAAAAGAAAAAAACATTGGCATCGCGTCGCCCGTTTTTGGGCCATAACATTGTCATCGCGCTTCTCTCTAAAATGCTCTCTCCTCTCTCCTCGACAGCGCTCTTTAACCACCATTAACGTAGCTCTGAGTTCTAATGGGGAAGAAAGAAAAAGCTAAACGAGGGAATGAGAATGACGATGTAGATGCGGGAAAATCAACAGTTCCACCTTGTCCCACAAAAAATGTGACACAAAGAAAACGTGCCAGCGCAACTCATGAAAACCTAGATCGCGTAATGCGCAACCTTACGGATGAATTGGAGGACCCAGAAATCATGACACCAGATGCACAAACTAAAATAGTGCAGCAAATGGGATTAGCGAAGGAAAAAATCAACTCTTGGCTTTCGAAGATGAAGGATAGGGCCAATAATCAAGGTTCGGATGAGGAAGAGGATGAAGTTACAGAACAAGGCAAACAACAGCAATTCACAGATGCAGGTAAAACCTCAGCTTGGGAAAAATTCAACATAACTAAATTAAAAAATGCCGGTTTTAAATTGGATTTTATAGCATCTGTTATGCTTGAGGGAAAACCTGTAGGAGAAATTAATCTCAAAGGACATAGAATCTGAAATTAATTATTGGAATCAAGCTATTGTTTGCTATGTCATGGGTTCAAGGCCGCCTATCAATGTGCTCAGTGGGTTTCTTAGGAGAATTTGGTCAAAGAGGGGAATGAATAAAATTGCAATCATGAAAAATGGGCTAGTTATTGTTAGATTTGATTCTATGGAACAGAGAGATGCTGTGCTAGAGGAAGGGGTTTATCATTTTGATAATAAACCAATGATTGTCAGACCTTGGTCTGAGAATATAGACTATGCTCATGAGGAGCTCACGTCTGTTCCTATATGGGTTAAATTTCCTGGTTTGAATGTCAAGTATTGGAATGCAATGGGGCTGAGCAAAATTACAAGCTTAGTAGGTAGGCCAATGATGGCTCACAGGAACATAGAACTGAAAGTGGGGATTCAATAAGCTAGAGTACTGGTTGAAGTGGAGATAGGGGGTGAGTATCCTGACAAGGTCCACTACAAGAATGAAAAGGGGAACATAGTGGAACAAGAAGTTAAGGGATTGGCTGCAAATGTCAGCAAAAGCAAATACAATCCACGGCATGCTTAACTGGATAAGCAGACAAAAATGCTCAAGATTCAGGAAGGAAGTGTATGCAGCAGGGCTTGCAGCAGCAGTTTACTGGATATGGAGATGCAGGAACCTCCAGTACTTTGAGGGGTGCAGAATGACACTGTCGCAGATCATGCAACAGATTCAGCAGGCAGTCAGAATCAGAATACAGCAATGCAGCAGCAGCAAGAGAAAGATTAACAGCAAGGATACACTATGTTATTGTAGTTGCTGTAAG